>CDFN01054383.1:0-14169 GCA_000826445.1 Acanthamoeba quina | reverse complement strand
TGTAGAATACAGCTGCGAGCGTGGCTTTATTTGAAGCGTAAAGGGGGTAGCTCGATTGTACAGAGGAAACAACGTTGCGTGTTGGTAAAGGGGGGGTCTCTACGGTGTGAAAGGAGGGTGGTGAAAAGGGAGGTGGAAGCCCTACTTCTCGCCGAGGCCGAAGTAGGCGTAGATACTCAGATCGAGCACGGTGATCTCGTCGAAGCACTTGCTGTTGTCGAAGCCACCGTAGACGAACAGGCGCGAGTCGTAGTAGGTGGCGGTGTGGTACCCTCTGGGCTGGGGCGACGTGCCGGTGTGCGGAAGGGAAGTCCATTCCTGACCCCGCACGGTAAGCACGTCGAGCTCGTTGACGTAGTCGGTGCCGTTGTGGCCGCCGAACGCGAAGACGGTGTTGCCGATGGCGCTGACGGTGTGGCCGAGACGAGGCTTGGGGTTGATCACCTTCTGCTTGCTCCACGTCGACGACACCGTATCGAAAATGGCCACATCGCTGAAGCACTCCTGGCCGTCGGAGCCTCCGTAGACCAGTATCTTGTTGTTGTCGAGCAGACACGACGCATGGTAGCCCCTGGGCGGAGGTACGTCCCCCTTGACCTCACAGTTCCGCCACGCCAAGAGGTCCGTGTCTGTGATTGAACGGCGTCGTTCAGTTATCCGAACACTCGCCCAAAAGGTGGTCGCGCCGCGCTTGCCGACGGCAGCAAGCCCACAAGAAGTAGGTGGAGTGGGAGGTACCAAGAATGAAAATGTCGTTGAGTGCCTTGCGTCCGTCGCCACCGCCAAAGATGTACAGGTCCTTGCCGACCAGTGTCGCCGAGTGCGCACGTCGCGGCCCCGGCCCTGCATGCGCAGTGTCGACGTTTTTTTAGTTACTTGCGGGGGGGGGGTATATTGATTCAATCACTCTCCTCCAAAATCGTAGGGGGGGAGTACCGGTGCCGGTGACTTTAGGCTGCGACCAGGCCATGGTCTTGGTGTTCAAAATAAAGAGGGTGTCGAAGTAGTTGGGGCCGTCGCCGCCTCCGAAGACGAAGATGTCGCAGCCGTTCTGGACCAGGGTGGCCGAATGGGCCCGGTGGGGTCCGAACTCGGCCGAGCCCCGCACCTCTGGCTTGTACCAGAAGAACGTATCCGCGTCGAAAACCGTCACGTTGTTGAAGGAGTCGTCCGACGCCGAACCCCCTATCACGAACAGCTTCGAGCCCACGCGCGTGGTAGTGTGCGACCGCACTCCCGGGGGCTTGGTGCCCTCATACGACGCCGACGACCAGTGCATAGTTCTCTCTTCCTCTCTTTGTTTTGCCTTGTTGAGTTTCGTGCCGTGCTTTTCGATACATTAATTAATTTGATCGCCGCCTCCTTAAGGAAAAGATAAAGAAAACATTCAACAGATTTTTTCTTGTGGACCAGTCGCCTTTGCTTTTTGGCTCCCCTGTAGTTACCCGCTAACGCTGAGCTTGCAAGTGCCTCAATGAGCCACCCTCCTCACCCTCCACACCCTCCATGTCAACCTATGCCTTGACACAGAGTAGCACATCTACATCATCATCATTCCCAACTACATCTCTGCAGGTGGCCTCAACCACATCCTTGTTGCCACAACAGACATTGTGCTTCATGCTGCTGCCCTCATTCATGGAGTCCATCATGTTGTTCTTGATGAGCATTGCCTCCTCCCTGATGGCCACCTTCAACAAGACTCTGCTGCCATTCATCACTCTGTACCCATCAAACTACTTCTACTTTTACTCCATACTCATTCTTCAAGTAGCATATCTTCCAGTGGGAGCAACAAGACTGACAGACATTCACCTTCAAGAGCTACTACACAGGCAAGTACCTCACACTCAAGCCCCATGGGTGGGTGAGCACTGGCTCTGACAACATTGGGCTGTGCCAGAAGTTCCAAGTCACCTACAAGGGATTCTTATGGTGTTCTTGTACAGTTTTTTTTTTTTTTTTCCTGTGAGTCAACCTCCATCCATTTGCTTTCAAGGGCAATGGGGCCACAGCTTGGGTGGGACAGACACTCAACTAGTGCTGGCTTGGTCATCAAAAGTGGTGTGCACTACCTCCTCAACCATAAGCCAAATTTCAGGAAATTCAAAGAAAATGGCATGCCTTTTTTGTATGTTTTTAGGACCACATCACATGCATTGATTTCAGAGATACAAAGCAGTATGTGGGGATTGTTTTCATGCTTTCAGCATCATGTGATCCCTCTCCCTCAAGAACTAAACCAAGCAGCACACACCATTTGCAACCACATCAACAGTGTGCACATTGCCACACCCACACTTTTTTGGCCATTGATGCCAAGTGACCCATGCAACCAGTTGGCACCCCTAGAATTGAGAAGTCAAATGGGTTGTTTGTACCTTGCTAAGGACAATGAAGAAAGAATGTTGCCTGAGGTGTGCCAAGATTGATTCCTCCTCCTGGGCTCTTGGGCTGGCTTCCCCTTGGGCTTGCACAAGGAACACCTCCACAACCTCATCTTCACCCTTAAGATGGCATCCTTCATTGAGTCTCCATACACCTCAACATTGATACTGAGGCTTCTTCTGATGGTGAGCTGGAGTCAACATTGATTCTCCATACACCCGTCAACATTTATCTCAAGCTTGCCTGACTTAGCCCCAAAACATGACACAATACACCCGGATCTTTTCCCTGCCATTTTCTTCCATCCGGCTGTGCTGGAAATGCTCCACCAACTGCTCTGGTCCTAAAAAGGGAAATGTTCCGGCTGCCAACGAAGAAAAGGGGTCCACAGGGCAGGCATAACGAGAACACGAGGTGATGGCGCACAAGCAAGAAGAGAGGGAGTACGACGTGCTGGTGTGGGGCGCGACTGGGTTCACAGGCCGGCTGGTGGCGCAGTACATGGCGGGGCGCGCCAAGGTGGCTGGCCTGCGCTGGGCCGTGGGCGGCCGCAGTGCCGAGCGACTGGCCGAGGTCAAGCGCGGGCTGGAGGCCACCCACGGCGAGCTCGACGAGGTGGGAGTGGTCACGGGCGACTCGACCAAGGCGGCCGACATGGAGGCGGTGGCGCGTACGACCAGAGCCGTGATAAGCACTGTTGGTCCCTTCACCAAGTACGGCACGGCGCTCGTCGCCGCCTGCGTCAAGGTTGGCACCCACTACGCAGACATCACTGGAGAAGCGTACCTTGCCCACTTTAGTTCTTCCATTCACCCACCAGGAATGAGAGATGAGATTGATTAGAGTGAAATCACTCTAATCTCTCACACGAAACAAAACAACGTGTGGCTCTTTGTGGCTCTTTGTGGCACGACCAAAGGCCTTGGGTAAGGAGTCTGATCGACAAGTACCACGCAGAGGCCGCGGAGAATGGCGTGTGCATCGTGCCCATGTCCGGGTACTCACACCTTCCTGCTCACTCGGGCTCGGCTTGTCCCTGCTAACAACTCAACCCCCCACTGCCCTCTCCGCACAGCTTCGACTCCATCCCCGCTGACATCGGAACGTTCATGCTGGCCGACTACGTGGCCAAGGCACGCCTCCCATCGACACACACCCCGTTCGTGGCTAGTGCGGTGGTGGTCTGACGGTGCGTGCGGAGTGCAGAAGTACGGAGCACAGCTGGGCGCAGTGGAGGCTATAGTGAAGGTCAACGGCGGGCTCAGTGGCGGCACCGCGGCATCGATGATGGAGATGGCAAGCCAGGGCTCGGGCGGAGGCAGCTCGCGATTCCCGTTTCTGCTCAACCCACGCGGCCAGTGGTCCTCCCTCCGCGTTACGCCTCTCGACAAGGACAACCTCCTTCCCTTCTACCACCCCGTCACCAAGTGCGTCCAGCAGTTCTCTTCCTGCGGGGACGTGATGTTCACTCAACGAGTGGTCCTGTTCGTGGTGCCTGTCCCGCAGGACTTGGACCACCTTCTTCGTCATGGCCCTTGTCAACACCCGCGTTGTGCGCCGCTCGAACGCTCTTCTGGGCGACGCCTATGGCCCCAACTTCCACTACAACGAATACGCCAAGGCGAAGGGTTCTCCTCTCTCTCTCTCTCCTCTGCTGTTCCGCGAGTGATGTGGCGCTTACTCGCCTCCCCCCCCCTCTCAGGATTGTTGATGGCCATCCTGTTCACCGTGGCCCTGTTCATCTTCGGCATCATGCTCCGGATCCGTTTCACCAGGGAGCACGTGCTGAAGAGGCTCCTGCCCGCCCCTGGCGAAGGTCCCAGGTACGCCACGTCCCTTGCCATTCTCATAGAACGGAAATACGAGTCGGCTCACCGGTTGACGCGCGGCGGCAGTGAGGAGAAGAGGGCCAAGAGCCACTTTTCGTACGAGCTCTACGGCCAGGTGGACTACAGCAAGAGCGAGGAGGGTCAGGTACGGCACAGTATCACGACACCTCCCCGCGACGACGTTGACGCGTGCCGCTCACCTCCTCGTGACGCACAGGCTGCGGGCAGGCCCAAGATGGTGAAGGCCGTGGTGTCGGGCAGGGATCCGGGCTACACCGAGACCGCCGTCATGCTCTCCGAGGTGGGCATCGCGCTTGCCGAACTCAGCTCCCGCGGCGAGCTGCCCGTTAACCCGGCCGCGGGCTCCGGCGGCATCCTCACCCCGGCTTCGGCGCTCGGCTCTCAGCTCGTCCAGCGTCTTCAGGCCGCCGGCCTCAAGCTCCACGTCGAAGACCTGCATTAAGCACCACTTCGCCCCTTCCCCTCGTCTTGAGTTACTTACAGAATCCATCTATTCACATAGCGAAGCTATGATTTGCGCTAAGGCTCAGTAGTGGCGGAGAAGCCGGTGAGGAGGTCGAGCAGGACGTCGGACGGTTGCGCCGCACGAACGAAGCCCGACGCTGCGCCGACGCCGTGTGCGCCCAGCCGCAACGCCGCCCGCACGTCGTGCTGGTCCTTGACGCCCGCACCGACCAGCACTGCATGCAGCCCACCGTGAGTACACATTCGATCGCCCACAGAGGTCCAGCAGCGCTCGGGAGGAGGACCTCTGGTGTGGCCGTTGGTGAGGCGGCGCACGAGCTCGACCACGGACACGATCAGCTCCGGCCGGGCCTTGGCCACCGACGTGTCGGCCGACGCGATCAGCTCCTCCGGCTCGTAGCCGATCCACTCGGGGCAGTCCTCGTCGCCCAAGGTGGTGAGGAGGGCCTCGACTTCATCAAGCGAGTTGGCCCATACCAGCACCTCGAGCCCGGCCCAGTGGCACTGCTGCACCGTGCGCTGGAGTTGGTCGGGGTCGAGCTTGTGTTCGGCGTGGTTGAGCATGGTGCCCGTGGCACCGGCCTCGTGGGCCACCTCGGCCGGGCACCAGCCTGTGGCTCGCCCTCGCTCCTCTCCGTCGACGTGCTGTGCCCACGCACTGGCCACCCCCTCGCACGCAGCAGCCACCAGGCGCAGGTCCACCAGCTGCGGGCACACCACCAACCTGGGTGCCGCACCGCCGCTCTCGGTCGTCTGTGCCGTGAAGGTGTGCAGAGCTGCCACAGCCTGGCGGGTCAAGCCTACCGCGGCATCGCCCGTCGCTTCTCTGTAGGTCTTGAAGCTCACCAACAACATGATAAGTTGAAAGAAAAGAAGAGAAAAGAGAGAGAAAACTTACTCGCAACCTGAAGATGTCGCGGTGGGCCTTCAACTTCGAGAGGTGGCAACCGACAGAGGCGGAGTGGTCGGCTGCCCTAGCACTGGTGTCGCCTTCCGAGCAAGAGCGCATTGGCCGCTTCAAGCGCCCGACGCGGCACGCCGGCCTGCTGGTGGGCCGGCACAACCCCGACGCCAAGTCGGCCCTGGTCGGCCGGCTGCTCATCCTGCTGGCTGCCGCCCACCATCGCCCACACGCACCACTCGACGCCCTCCGCTTCGAGCGAACGCCGCAGGGCAAGCCCTACCTCGCCCTCGATGCCGGTGAGTCGTCAGGCCCCGTGGCGACGGTGCACTTCAACTTCAACGTGTCGCACGCGGGCGAGTGGGTGGTGCTGGCGGCCGAGACGACGCACCTGATCGGTGTCGATGTGATGAAGATGGAGCTGCGCGGCAGCAACCCATCGCTCGACCAGTTCTTCCACGACATGCGCAGCTGCTTCACGCCGCTCGAGTGGCAACACATACGACAGGCTTCCACCGACGATGCCCCCCAGCAGCTGGATCGCTTCTTCAGGCACTGGACCCTCAAGGAGGCCTACATCAAGGCCGTCGGCATCGGCCTCGGCTTCGACCTCCAGCGCGCGCAGTTCCGCTGTCGGGAGGTGGCCGACGGCGGCGGCCGCGGGCTGTGCGCGACGGCGACGGTGGAAATCGATGGGGCGGAGAGGCGGGAGTGGACGTTCGAGCTGGAGTACCTCGACGCCCACCACCTCGTCGCCGTGGCTCGCGGCCCGTTCGCGCAGGCGCTCGACGGCTACAGGCAAGCCATCGGTGTGCCAGAGGAGGAGGACGAGGACGAGGACGAGGACGAGGACGAGGAGGAAGCGACAGAAGCTCATCGACCAGAGGAAGAAGAGAGGCCGTACCGAGCGTGGCGCGAGTGGACATTCGAGGAGCTGATGCGACACATCACCCAACGACAACATGACCCGCGAGGGTGATGCGATGGAAAGTAGAGACAAAGGTAAAGTAGTAAGACTTGTACCAACGAACAGGGAAACAGACCACGGCGCGCACTGGGTAGAGCCCTCTCTCATTTGCCGGCTGCCGTGGCCTCCTCCATGGCCGTGTTCCTGTGCACGTACTCGAGGTTGGCCGCGATCTGCCGCATGTCGGCCTCGATCGTCCGCGCCCAGCTCTCAATGTCGCCGATCTCCTGCTCAGCGCAGCGCAGTGCAGCACGCGTGTGGGCCAAAGCAGAGTGTTGGAAGGACCGAAGGAAGGCGTCAAGACTTGAGGGAAGGAGGAGGAGGCTCTAGCACCTTGAGAGACTGGTTGAAGCCCTCGATGAGCTGGAGCCACTGGGCGGTTTGCTTGGAGAAGCGTTCGGTCTGGGTCTGGAGCTGCACGGCCTGCACTTCGATCTTCTTCTGATTGGTGAAGACCTTGGAGACGCCGATGTTCACTGAGTCCACCATGCACGCCGACACCTTGTCCACAGACGTAACCGCCTTTTTTCGCCTCACCTCTGCCCACCCCCCCATTAGAATGAATTGTTTTTTAAAAGAACGATATAAAGAAATGGATACAGAGAGTTTGGAAAAGATTGGGTCTGCACCATTTTCTTGTCTTAGAAGCTCCTGCTTTTGTTGATGCTCCTTCAGCAACACGGCCAACATCTTGTGTTGATCCTTGTGGCGGTTTTTGTTGTGGATTTCTTCTTTCCTTTGCTCTTTTCTCTTTTGCTCATTTTGTCACTCAGTGTGCCTCCTTGTGGTGGAAGGGCGAGGCATGGACGAGCTGGAGGCGCTGTGCGATGGAGAAGGCAATGTGCAGTGGAATGTCTTCTATCGAGAGCTAAGAAGGACGAACTTGGCAGCGGCCTCTGACCAAGAGTGGGTGTTGAAGATCATGCTGGGCGCCCACACCAATGGCACCCGACTCCACCTCCGTAAGCTGTGCGCAGTGGCCTCCTTCTTTGAGTCCCTGGTCACGGATGCCGGGCTGCAGGCTGCGCTACGCTTTTACCGGGAGAAGGTGGCCGGCAGGCCCAACAAGCGCTTGGACAAGAGCATTGGGTACCCTTGCTTGACATGCCACGCCACTTTAAGCTGCACCAGTGGTTGATGGTGGTGGCGCCAGGTGGTTCCATGGGGTGTTGCTTCCCGAGGAAGAAGCCGAGTTGTTGGCACTGTCCGCGCCTCGAACTGTCATCGCTTTCATTGCTCTAAGCCCGCCCTTCACCGTGGCGTTCACCTACACCGACGATCACGACAATAACACACGAACAAGCACAACCCTTCACTCCATCCCCTTCGCCTACCATCCGTACCCGCTTTACCACCTTCTCCACCCACCCCATGTCAACGAAGCCGGATGAAGCCAACCTTTTGTACCACCAGGGACCGAGACGTGTTCACGGGCGTTGACGTGCAGCACCCGGACTCAGGCGACCGAGAGTACGCCACGCTAAGCGACATCATGGCAGGCTTCGAGGAGCTGGGCTACCACCCTCTCGGCCGGCACATCATCTTCGGCGATGGCGACTGACTGACCGATCTGTATCGTTGCGAGGAGGCGCCTCAGGGCTTACGGCGATTGCCGTTTATTGGTGGTGTAACGTCGGGGGGTGGTGCGATCACGGACCAACGACGGCGATGCCCGTAGCGTTGTCTTGGTTGATGGTGGAGCGTCGTTGTGGTGGCCACGTACGTGAAAGCGGCGACGACCGAGAAAGCTGCGTGCTTGCTTTAGAGGATGCTGTTGCGGATGACTTCGAGCTTCTTGAGCACCTCGCCGGGCGTCCTATCGAGCTCCTCGGCGATGGTCCTCTGCTTCTCGGGCGGGAGCAGCGAGAACTGCTCGCACAGATCGCCGTCAATGACGTCCTTCACAGGGAAGTAGTACGAGCGGTAGGCTAGGTGGTCCCGTCCGCACAGAGGAGGCAGCTCGCTGCGCATGTGCATCTCCAAATGCGAGAAGAAGTCCACATCCTCCCTATTGAGCGCGGTGAAGCGAGCGTTAGGTCGAGAAACCACCGGTTGTCGCTGAGCGCGTGCAAGGTGTGTGGGGGGAGAGGGGGACCAACCTGGAGACGAAGGGCAGAAGCGCTCCCATGCCGCCCATGAGCGTGGTGTAGACGAGCACGTCGGCACCGCCGGTGAAGAGCGAGGCCTTGGTCATCGAGTTGATCGTGTCGCCCACATGGAAATTGATCAGCGTCTGGAGCTTAAAGGCGGCACCGTTCAGCGACTGCTTGCTCATGAGGAAGTTGCCCATCGGGTTGTCCTCCAATTCCTGAGACACGATGTGCGGAGATGAGCTCAGGTCGAGGGAAGAGGGAGAGGGGAGGGGGCGAAGGGTGCGGAGAGGTCGTACCTCGTTGACCTCGCTGGGCAATCGCACGATGAAGACGTTGCCAAACTTGTCTGCGCCCGCCATGGTATCGTAGTCCAGCATCTGGCTGGCGGTCAACCAGCGCGGGTTGGAATCGTCCGCGTAGACGTTGAGCTGGTTCTCCGCCTTTCGGTATTTCACAAAGTGGAACGACTCGGCAAGGTCACCCACAATGATCCGCTCGCCCTGGCGTTATCAAGGTGGCGACCCCCCCCCCACATTAGCCCCAACGCCCGTCGGCATTGCCAGCTAAAGAGGGAGACTGGGTACCTGGGTGGTGATGCTCTGGATGCAGTGGGGGAAGCCCTTGTTCTCGCACTTCCTCAGGAGCTTGCGCTTACCGAGATCGTAGATGCGCAGCATCTTGCCGATGCCCACGAGCAAACGGCCCTGGAAGCCGCAGACGGCCGTGGGAACGCCCTCGACCTGCGTCTTGTGGACCAGCGAGAACCTCTTGCCGCCATCGAGCAAGCGATAGACGTGAATATAACCTGCAAGCACCCACAGAAGTTCGAACGGGAGGAGGTGAGTCATTGTGCCCACGTAAGAAAAGGTTGGCAGAGCGCCGGGGCGCACCTGCATCGCAGCTTCGCGGGTTGAGCACGAGGCCCTTGGCCGTGCCCACAACCAGGAAGATCTCGCCGCCCCTATCGTGGAAGACGCAAGTGCAGGCGCTGAAGGCAGCCTCGTTGTTGTCGAGCTCGACGACGTCGATCGTCTGCTTGGTGTTCACGTCCAGCAAACGGACGCAGCTTGCCCACTTGCCCACGCCTGCACCAGATGATGGGGAGAAGAAGGAGGCATTGCTCCGTCAGGCAACCAGCAGGAGAGGTGGACGAGGCTGGGGCGCACCTGGCTTTTCCGTGCCGAACACTCTCGACGACTCCTCTCGCTCTGCCTGCTCTCGCTGCAGCTCCTCGAGCTTCTCCATCTTGGCCTCCTTTGTCTTTTCTCCGTCCTCGGTCTCCATTTCCTCCTCCTTCTCCTTCTTCACCGCATCCTGGTTGGCGCCAAGTGGGGAATCGCGTTTGGTTAGTTGCGGTAGATCGACCTGCCGACGGGCAAGAAGGGTGCGCACCGAGTCACCGTCGGCAGCGGCAGCGGCAGCGCTGGGCTCCTGCTGGGCCTCCAGCAGCCTCTGCCTCAAGCCGCCCTGGATAAGCGCCGGGTAGGTGTTGTGGTCCGTCTCAATGGTGATGAGGTTGCCGGTCGTCGGGTACACCAGCATCTTGCGGGGCGTGTAGCGCAGCGGGATGAGCTCTTGGTGGAAGACCTCACCCAGCCTCTCAGGCGAGATGATCCTGTAATGAGAGAGAGAGAGAGAGAGGGCCCCTCAGCGATCGGCGGTGTGTGATAGCAGAGAGCTTTAGCGCTGATGCAAAGAGGAGGCGGCGCATACCTCAAGGCGTTGCCGATGGTGGCAACCATGCCCTCGGGGCAACGCTCGGAGCAGAAGTTGGAGGCGTAGTCCAACGCGGAGTAGGAGAGCGGGGTGAGGTGAAGGTGCAGCTGGTAGTTGTAGCACAACCACGTCCTGCTCGTGAGCGCCAGCATGGCCGGCTGGTCGCCGACTCGCAGCTTCAGCAGCCTCACCGGGCGCGAACCAAGGAACCTGCGAACAAACGATGCAGCTCAGCGACGAGCAACAAGCTGATGTGACGTGATAGGAAGGCGATGTACCTGGTCCGCGTGTCGGAAAGCTCGCCGGTGACCTTGTCCAGCACGGTTCGCTGAAGCACACCGTTGGTGAGACCGATGTTGAGGAAGAGGGTGCCGGCACTGGAGTCGGTGCCGCCCTTCATCTTCACGATGCAGAGGGACTCAGGCGGCGCAGGAAGCGCCTGCAGGGCCAGCGAGGAGAACACGTCTTCGGGGTCCAGCGACAGAACCCTCACCGTGTTCTCGTAGTCGCCAACAGCCAGGAAGCGAGCACGCAGGCGACCTGAGGCCATTATCACACGACACGAGATGAGGTTGGTCACTTGGTGCCGAGGGCGACAACGAACCGCCGTTCAAATGTGTTGTGGTGAGGGAGCGCACCTTCGGGGATGGGAGCGATGTCGATGCAGGCAATGTCCCGGCCCATGTCCTTGCGGCCCACTTCAACCAGCGACCCCGTGATGTCCAGCTCGAAATAGAGGAGCTCGCCGCCGGTGAGGGCGATGACGACCTGCTTGTTGTTGATGGCCGAACGGACGATCGTCCTCCGGGCCGGCGTGGGCCACTCGGTGATGCGCTTGTCGCTCCTGATGAAGCGGATGCCGGTCGGGAACACCTGCACCAGCGAATCATCGCCCACAAGCCCCACGTTCAGCGTCGACGCGTTCTCGTTGAAGCCGGCATCTATGTGAGTGCAGGGAAAGGAAAGCGATGAGTTCGGTGTGACGTAGAGGCCAAAGCGAAAGGAGAGGCGTGTGTAGCGTTGTACCTTTGACCTCTTCAACGTTGTCGCCGATGGAAAGGACGAGGGTGGCATTCAGGAAGGAGACGATGATGTAGCTGTCGTACTCGTCGGCCACGTTCTTCCTGACGGTGAAGATGTTGTTGGGATTGCCGGGAAGCGGCGAGTCAGCCATCTCGGCTACCGCGAGACCGTGCTTCAAGAGTCGGAGCGACGATCGAGGACCACGGCCGCAGAGTGTGAGGAATTGCTTGGTCTCTTCTTTCACCATGTCGGCAACCTGGAGTGAGCACGAACATGAGACCTTTTGGCTGCAGTCGTTGTCCAGTGAAGAAAAGCAAGTGCGGTGTACCTTAAAGTCCATGATGGGCGCAAGGCTCTCGATCTCATCGATGGCAATCAAATTCTTGAGCGGCTGGGGGTCGAAGGTGGGGATCTCGTCTTCGTCCTGGTCCATTGTGGACTCTTCTTCCTCATCTCCGATCGACTGGAACTGGAACAAGAAACTGTGACGGGGACGAGTCTTCGTGAGAGAACGTGCGCAACCAAAGCATGACAAGGGGGTCGTACTGGTTGCCAAACTCGGCGGCCACAAAGAGGAAACCGGTCTTGAGGATGCACATGGCGTTCGACGTCGGCACAGTGTCAAAGTAGTTGACCTTGATGGCGCTGACGTTGTCCTCTTCCCAGGCCAGAGTCGCCTTGTAGATGTCGCCGTACTCGCTTTGGAGCAGGATAAAGAACAGGTCCTAGAGAAACGATGAAAGGTCAGCAGAACAGTTGGCCGAACACCACCCGATAATCGGCATGACGTACCTTTTGCTTGTGCGCTGTGGCGGACACGATCAGCACTGATCGCTCCTCGCCCAGAATCTTTCGACGGGGCAGGGCAGCACGCACTTCCTGATGGCCCTGGTTCTTCCAGACCACAAAGTTCTCGCCCAGCACGAGCACGCCTCCGGGGCCGTCGGAACCGCCAGGCACGGCGACGAGCATGTTGGCGGTGATGTCCACGGGTTCGCTCCATTTCCTCACCACGTGGTTGAGACCGAGGTCGAGCTAAAGCCCCACCCACCCGTCCGTTAGCCACAGCCCCGCATGTCAGCGAGAATGCAAAAGAGAAGAGAAGAGAAGAATATACCTCGTAGAAGGTGAGGTTCTTGTGCAGAGCCTCGAACTCCTTGCCTGTGGGATCGTGATCAACGTCGGCATAGTCGACCTCGAGAGTGGCAAAGATGGGGTTCTCGAAGCCCACGTCAACGCCCACCATGTGAATGTTGATCGTGTGTGACTTGTGCGCCTCAAGCGGCGAGGAGATGGTGAGCCTTGCTGCAGAGTCGCGGTTGAGGATATACACCAGCTTTTGCTTCTCCACGGCGCCTGTGGCCCACCATGTGAGCAAGGTGGCGCACTAGCGAGGAGAAGCTGAGCAAAATCAACGTACCAATCATAACCGCTCGTCCCTTGGGGTCCACGGCAAGGTACTGGCCGGGCACGATGCGCCGGCAGCCTGATTTGCCGAACGTCTCCTGATGGATCTTGTCGAAGGTGTTCCTCTCGTTGTTGTACTGCAAAATCACGATCCGTCCCGAATCCGACCCCACGATGATGTAATCCCTAGTGTCGCCTATAACCTCACCAATTTAGCGAACTCGGACCCAAACCTCGAGCGCAGAATGAAATAATTTCGAGAGATTTGGAGGGGGGGGATGCTAGAGGAGCGAGATTAGGACGTACCAGTCAGTCGGAAGGGCACGATCGAGCGGATGGTGCCGAACACCTCTACCGAGAGCACAGTTTGCACCTTTCCATTGAAGTCGTTAGGTCGCAGGAGCTCAAGCACCTTGCCCCGAGCCACCACGATTTCTTGAGCCTTGGGCGCCGAAAAATTGCCAAAGATGGCGTGGGTGATGGCAGTCGCCCGCTGAAGGGTGAGGTTGTAGATGTGCATGATGAGGCTTCTGGATGACGCTCCCTCAGTGAGCAAGGGCCACGATTCCGCTGTTCGATCTCCTGTGGCTGATCCAACAATCGCCTCGCGAAGAAAGGGGAAAAGACAGAAAGAAAAGGAACAAATAATTCTACCCCCCCCCCGCGACGAGATCAAGAGAGATCATTCTGTTTACATTATTACAAGCGTGCAAGGCACCAACAAAGATGGCACTTTAGGGGAGATCAGTGATGCTCTTGGGCGGAGGGGGAGCTGTGGGCTTCTCCTTCTCGATGCGCTGAGCCTGCATGCCAGCCGGGCCGCCTACCCACTTGCCTCGACTGTCCGACGTCACGTTGGAGGTGTTCCAACCGCCATTCTTCACGCTGATCTCCACATCATCGCCGTCAGCGATAGCCTCGAAGGCTGCACAAGAAAGATGGGGAAACGGAAAGCATGAGATTAACGCCGAATCACTGATTGAAGCATGCACAAGCTGAGCTTGGGTACCAGTTGCGAAGGCCTTGATCTGGCCCTTGGTCGTGCCGATCTTGGTCTGGCCACCCTGCGCCTTCCTCCTCCTCTCCTCCTCTCGCTTCTTCTCTTCAGCCTCGCGCTGCTTCTGCGCAGCCGCCTCCTGCTCCGCCAGTTGCTGGAACCTCTCCTTTGCTGATGCCATGATGCTTCGTGTGTCTTGTCTCTCTGTCTGTCTGTGTGTGTGCAGGTCGCCCCTTTCGCGTTTGTCCCTTCGCTCTTCTTCTTGGTCCGTCGCCCTAATCGCAGTTGTGCTGCCACCAATCCCAATTCAAAGCTCCTTAGTTGCCTGCGTGCCTGTGCGACAGTCGGTACCTCTCTGCCTG
>CDFN01054290.1:0-10354 GCA_000826445.1 Acanthamoeba quina | reverse complement strand
ATAAATAAATAAATAAATAACAAAAGAAATAAGTGGCGGTGTGTGCAGAGGTCATGAGCAGACTGCGCCAACGAAGTTGGGTGGGCGGCACGCACTGTTGTCGATGTGGAACTTGTCGGGGGAAAGCAGGGACAGCTTGGGCTACGCAATGCCAACACATGCAAGTTAATGCGATGACCACACGTGCGTTGGTCGTGTCGTTGTTCGTGTCAAGAGGTGGCGTACGTCGGCGTTGGCTGCGGCAACGCCCAGCTTGTCGCGGTATTCGATCGAACTGAGGGTGTAGGCGATGATAGACGAGGGCTGGTCCTTGTTCACGATCACCACCACGTCGTCCACGCCCGGCGGCAGGATCAGACCAAGGCCCAGACTCCTGATCAAGGGCAGGCCAGCCCAGTGAGTTGCGCGTCGTGGTGCGGTGATGCGGTGGTGCGTGTTCGGTGCGAAGGTAGAGAGGCAAATGTACCCGAGGGGCGAGTTGGTCGAGGCCTGAGCCGACGTGCCGTTGAGGAGGGCAGTAATGGAGGCCAACAGCGAACGCGAGTCCTTGCGCCACGACGTGTTCTTCTCCTTCTCCGTTGCCGCCTCCTCCTCCTTCTCCTGCGCTCGTCACCAAAAAGAGCGAAGAAGAGCGAAGAAGAGCGAAGAACGAAGAAGAGTGAGCCCAGCGAGTGAGCGACTGCTGCGAGGGAAAAAAAGCCGGACCTTGTCTTTGGCCGACCGGCCGGGGGTGATCACGACCGTCGGGGCGGGCAGCTCGTCCGAGGGCGTGCTGGGGAGGAAGAACCCGTTCGTCTGGTCCGGCGACGTGCCCATCACCCTGTAAGAGAAAGGAATGAGTGGAATGCGAGGCGCTGGAGCGGAGAGGAATGATGAGGGCTTTTACCGCTTGGCGTGGCTGCTGTTGCTCGACACCATCTTGTTTTGGGGGAGGGCGTCCCTCTCGCCCACGACACGCGCCTGCGGCGGCGTGAGCGGCGGCGCGACCGCGATCGTCGGCCTGTGCGGAAGGGGAGTGGTGGTGTGAGTCTCACGTGGTCGCTCATCACACGCGCAAGAGCAGAGGCGGGCGGGCGTACTTCATGGCGGCCGGGGTGGGCGAAGACGAGCCCGACAGCGAACGCGGACGCACGACGGCCAGCGCCGATTCGTTTTCCTGCACACACGGACGGAAGAGGAACGGTTTTGTGAGGAATGTGCAGAGCGTGCATGGGCGCATGTTTGAGATGTTTCCGACTTACGTTGGGCTCTTCGCCGAGGCGCGAGACGTCGGGCAGAGACGCGGCGGCTTCGCCGAGGTACTGGGCGGCGGCCGGACCCGAGTAGAGCGGAATGGCGGGCGACGAGGTGGTCTTGGAGGGCCCCAACCGGCTGGTCACGACCAGGTGGAGGCTGCCGGCCTCGGGCGTCAGCGACGGCGACGAACACAACTTGGGGAACTCGATGGGCTGCTTGGGGGCCGCGCCGCCCTTCTTCGTCGCGGTGGAGGTGGCAGCGGTGGCCCTCTTCTCGTCCGCGTCGCCTCCGGCCTCGACTTCGTTTTCGTTTTCGCTCTTTGTCTTTGTCGCATCGCTGCTCTCCTCGCTGTCGTCACTGTCCCCGCCCGGGAGCACGACCTGGCTCCCCTCCCTCTCCAGGCCTTCATTCTTCGCAGTGTCCACGTCATCATTGCTGACGTGGCCTTCTTCTTCGTCGTCATTCTCCCCGTTTCCGTCGTCGTCGTCGTCGTCGGTCTCCTGGGCCTCCTCGGCCAGGCTCTCCCTGATCTTCTCGGCCAGCTGCAGGTTCTGCTGCTGCTGCGCGTCGGCGTCGACATCGCCGGCGTCGATAGACTTTTCGCCGTTGGCCGCTGCGGCCTCCTTCTCCATCCGCTCCTTCTCCTGCATGAGCATGACGTAGGCCAGCGAGATGTCGACAGTTTTGCCCGAACCGCCGCCGCCGCCCAGGGAGTTGGCGAAGGTGGGCACCGATGACGGCGACGTCGATGCGACCGACGACGAGACCGACGACGTGCGCCGGTGCCGCGGCAGGCCGACCGGGATGACGCCAGTCGAGGCGCGCTCGCGCGTAGCGACCGGCGTGTCGGCGGGCGATGTCGATAGCGTGGGCCGCGCGAAGCTGCGCTCCTTGGCGGTGATCGTCATCCCGTCGCCCTCGACGGCCGTGCGCGCCCGTGGGCTCGCACCGCTGACGGCGCCGTTGATGAGCTTGTCGCGCACACTGGTCGACCCCATTGACGGCGTCGGCGGCGCCGACATGGACGACCCCGAGGAGCCGGCACCGGCGGTCGCCGGCCCGCTCAGCGAGGAGAACGAAGCGGTGCCGGACGTGGAGGTGGTGAGCGAGGCGGCGCCGGCGGCGCCGGGCCGGTCGACCGACTTGCTGCTCGATATCGAGGCGGAGGAGAAGTAGCTGCTCTCCTTCATGGCCTGCCTCTCCTTGGGCAGCTTCTCGGCGATCTTCTCGACCCGTGCGCTCCACGCCATGATGCTCGCTCGCAAATTCCTGTCGTGTGTGTGTCGTGTCGTGTCGGTGTCGTGTCGTGTGTGTTGTCAGCTCGGCGTTGAGGGGAGGGAAACAGGTGTGAGAATGAGACCTCTTCAGCTTGTTCAGCTCGAGGTAGTCGTTGGTGTTCTGGAGCGTGGCAAATGTCTGGAAGAAGTTGGCCCGCTCCGATTGCTGGCTGGCCAGCATCAGCTTGATCTCCTGCTGCGCCTCGGGATCCGTGACCGCCGCCTCCAACTGCTTGAATTGGGTCTGCATCGTGTCGTACATCTGCCCACCCAACACGACCCGATCCAATCGTTAGAACGTCAGGAATGCGTGAAGAGTGGGATGGTGGCTAAGCTGAAGGTTGTGGTGCTCGGGTGGTGGTACCGCTTGGGCGTTGCGGGAGAGCTTTTCGAGGTCCTTGTTGATGAGCATCGTCTTGATCTCCGGTCGGTGCTCGATCTCGAAGGGCGGCACGACCAGCGACCTCAGACCCACGGGCTCGTACTCAAAGTGCGCCACCTACGGCCCGCACAATGACGTCACCACCACCCGACCGCCACCATTGCGTCGTCAGCGAGCCAAGCCCTCGGACTGAGGGGAGGCGAGTGCGCGCTGGGGTACCAGGTTCTGGGAGAAGAAGCAGCGGGTGTGGTCCTTGTGGGGTGAGTGGCCGCAGCACTCGGACGAGGTCTTCACGAACTCGTTGTAGTAGGTCAGCTCCAGGAACTTGCCGAACGAGTACTTCCAGGTCTCTTCGGACATGGGGATGAAGGGCGTCGCCTTGCCGCACACCTTGCAGAAGCTGAAGATCTGCACCTGGTCGGTCTTAGGCACCGGCAGCTGGGCGTAGGCGGCAACAACGAGAGACGACGAGAAAAAGTAGCGTTCAGCACGACAACTCGAATTGTGAATGGTGACATTGGTGGGCGTACCTCGAACTTGTACTCGTACACGGTGACGTTGATCCGGCCGTTGGCATGCAGGAACGCCCGTTCGTGATCCAGCATCGACCTGTGCACCGCCAAAGAGAAGGAGTGAGCGAAGTTCTAAGTCATCTGGTTCTTCATCACACACACACACACACACACACACACACACAGTTCGTGGTGCGTACCGGCCGCACTTCTTGTTGGTGCACTTGTAGGCGGTGTCGAAGCAGTAGCGCTCCAGGAACTGGCCCAGGGTCATGTCGTTCTGCGCGCGGGGGCAAAATTTCATGATATCAGCACAGACCTTGGGAATGGTGGGGATAGCGACGACGACGACGACGACGACGCACCAGGGAGTAAAAGTCGATGAGGTGGATCTTGAACGGCAGGCAGTGGAACGAGGTGGTGCGGCAGCAGAGCGAATGCATGTAGACGATGCTCTGCTCGTTGTAGGGCGACTCGCCGACCTTGGCCTTCTTCTGGACCTTGAGCGGCCCCTCGCGCGCGCCGCCCTCGGCTGAGGCCTCGAGGCCGCCGCCCTTCTCCTCGTCGGCCTTGTTGTCCTCGAACACGAAGAGGCTCTTGTAGTCGAACAGGCCGTAGCCGGAGAGGTGCTCGCTGCGCACGCCCTCCACGGCGGGCAGGTCCTCCTCGGGCGCCTCGACCAGGTTCGGGTGCTGCGCGTTGATGGGGAAGCACAGCGAGTAGTTCTTCACGGCCTCGGGCTTGAACATGGGCGGGTAGGACACGCAGGCCGACGATGACACGACCACGGGCAGCGCAGGTGCGGCGGCGGGCACACCAGCACCAGCATGTTGGGCTGTCGCGGCAGGCGTTGGCGCGTCGGTCTCGTCCTCCTCGCCGTTGTCGGCACTGCTGCTGGGTTCCTCTTCTGGCGTGGCCTCCGCTTCCTTGGGCCTACACAGCAACAAGAAAATAAGTAATAAATAATAAGTGATAAATTAATCAAGTAGTTGAGGAAAGAGGGGCAGGGTACTCGGGGAGGGTGGGCGTGGCGCAGATGTCGAAGAGGACCGATTGCTCGAGGTGCAGGTTGTAGCCCACATGAACGGCGAACTGTAGATACACCGATGACAGCTTACGTTAGCAGGGATACAGTCACAGAACCAAGGCTTCTTCGACGCGGGTGGTATACCAGCAACGCCCGCTTGGCTTTTTGGAGCGTGGGCGCGTCACCTCCGCGCAGGATGATAGAACAGCCGAGGTGTCGTCGACAGCCCTCGAAGAACAGCAGCGTCTTGCGGCCCCACGCGCCCTACACACCGATATATTTATATAATATAAAAGAATTAGAAAAAGACAAAAATCGATATTACAATGAAACAAGACCAAAAAGATAATGGTGGACAATGGAGCGTACCTTGTACAGAGCCACGCGGAAGTTTTGGCAGGTGCCGATGGTAGTCGACTTGACGACCACGTTGTCTGGTTCGGTGGTCGGAAGAGGGCAATGGTAATGGGCGTGAGCAATTTGAGTCAACACCGGAGCGCCATTGAAGCATTTGGGCTCAAAAAGAGATTGAGGCGACTGGGCGCGCACCGGTGGAGGGAAGGATCTCGGCGTTGGTGAAGCGAGAAATGCGTTGCATGAGCGACGGCTTCACGTTCAAGACGAGCGAGATGTTGGCCTGTAGTGTGACACACGGCGCGGGGTACCATCGCGTGAGAGTGCCCCAACTACCGAAGAAAGCTCGAACACCACAGTTACCTTGAGCAGAAACTCGAGTGCGAGGCGCGACACGGTCTTCTCGACCACGACGACGTCGGGCTTGAGCGCGGCGATCTTGTTGACGACGATCTGCAGGTGCTGCTTCTCCTGCTGGAGCAGCGCGTCGAAGGAGGAGAATCGGGCCGTGCGCTGGAACTCGAGCGACGAGGACAGAAGCAGAATGCGCGGGTTCTGGACTTTGGCCTTCATCTTCTTGTGGGCCACGTTCTTGGAGCACGCCAGGCCTTCGATGTAGGTGCAGTCTCCGATCGTGCCGTCTACGATCTTCTTGACCTGAACATTTAAAAACGCAACGAGCGTTAGTGTCGTGTCGTGTCGTGTGTGTCGTGTGTCATGTGCGATTGCATGTGTCGTATAATGAGCGTTACCTTGACGAAATGGCGAATGTCGAGATCGTCGCCGGACTTGACATCGAGGATCACCTTGTTGCACACCATCTTGACGAACCCCGTAATGATGTCTGTCCGCACCAAAAGCCACAATGTCAGGAATGTCACATTACAATGGCAAGGTCGTTACCTTGCCACTCCGGAGACAGCTGCTCGGTCTCAACCAGCCTCTGCACCACCTTTTCCAGGTGCGCGTCGCTGATCTGCACACGAGAGTGAGAAGGTGAGTGCGTTCCCTCTCACTCACAAGATCAACACAGCAGAGCGCGTGGCGAGCTGGTACCTTGTGGTACAGCGAGGTCGCATCGTTGGCAATGGTGCCGGCGCGCCGCCTTGCGTGCTCACGCTCGGGAAACAAGGAAATGCTGTCTGCTTACGTGTCGACCACATGAGACACCGACCTTCGCGACGCGAACGCGACACACAATGCAGAAATTGGTGTAGATATTACCTGAGGAGAACATTATGTCGTCCTTCCTGGTGAGCATCTTTTGGCTGATCTTGTACTGGTAGGAGGAGTCCTCGTCCGGCCGATCCGTGGCGCCTTCGGCCGGCTCGGACTCCTCGCCCTGCACGAGCGGCAGCGCGGTGGTTTGGCCGTCGGTGGGCACCATCGCCGCCAGGTCCAACAGGTTCTTCTCGCTGCCGGAATTCGCGCTGCTCACTGTTGGAGTGGAGCGCTTGGTGTGAGTATGACGACGACGAAAATATGAACCCGGCGGGTTGGGTGAGTGCGGACCTTCTTCGCCGTTGATGAGCCACGTCGTCCAGCTGATTGAGTCGGCGTCATCGAGGCAAGGCTTGACAATCTCCTTCTCGCCTTCGACCTCGCACACCGAAGCGGGCGAGACGGCCTCCTCGGCCTCTTCGCTCGCTTTGCCTGTCGTCGACCCCACAAAAAACCGCCCGTGTGCATTAATACACGGAAATGAATCGAGAAAATGAGAGAGAAACCAACACCACGTACGTGCTCTTGAGGGATGGAGCGGCGTCACAGGGAAACGCTGGAGCGTGGTCGACAGCAGCGCCTCTGTAGGATTTGTTAATAACAAGTAATTGGATACGTCACAATAAAAATACGAAAAGGGCAGAACGCACCTGGCTCGGTGGGTGCTATGGGAGAGGTGGAGAGGTTCTCCGGGTTCGTGATATCGACATTCGTGCGCGTACGGTTGGAGGAAAACGACCGGCTCCGCCTCCTGGTAGGCAGACAGGCACAGATCCCACGCGTTACACTTGATGCATCGCGCTGCTGGGCAACATGCGGGAGTGGGCGGGGGCTGGCACCAGTTGTCTCGGGGAGTGCCGGGCTGCGTCTCTTGTGTGTTGTAGTCTGCTTCGTGCGTTTCGCTCACAGGCGGTTCCTTCATTGAAGAATATGAACGTTAGCAACCAGCAGTGAAAGAGGCACCAGGTGGGTCACGGAGTGTACCTCCTTGCTGTCACGCATGTTATGCAGGGTTTGCGCGCGGTGTGGGGCCATGCCCTTCTTCTCCCGCCTCTCCGGCGTGCCGGCCGCAGCCGAGCCCTGGTAGCATGTGTCAGTATCTTCGTGGGTCATTGGGCCAAGGGAGGAACTAGAGGAACACCACACACGGTACCGTGTTGTGGAGATTGTAGCAGTAGTTGCAGACGCGCACGGGCCCCAGGTAGCCAAACTGCTCGCCGGGGAGCGACTGGGCCGAACAGCTGACCACCGGCCAATGTGGACCACAATTGTAAGCTAACGCGAGTACGAGAAACGAGAAACGGTTGGGGGCTATTGTGGCAACGGGCCACGCACCTCGAGCAAAACACCTGGCCGCACACGCGGCAGTGGTGGCGTCGCTTGAAGGTGGAGAACACGGTTTCGCAGTCGTAACACGTGGTGCTCAGCTCGTCCGGCATCCAGTACTTCTTGCGTGTCTGCACATACTTCAAGATTAGCGTGTGCGTGTGCGGTGGTGCGTGTGCGTTGTGTGCGGTAAGTGATCCCTTACCGCGGCATCTTCGCCCGAGATGCCCAGCAGCTTGCCCAAGAGAGGCGGCGAGGCGACGGGCTCGGGCGCGGACATCAACGACGTCGGCGGCTGAGACCCCGTGCCACCGATATCCGACGGCGACGTCACAGCAGCCGCGGCTGCAGCGTCCTTGCCGGCGTGCCCGTTGGTCGCCGAGGCCTCCTTGGCCTTGACGTTGTCGCGTCGCGGCACCGGCGCGGACGCCGGCGCGGCATGGGGCTGCGCGCGCAGAGATGACGCCGGCGGAAGCGATGCCGGTGGAATTGACGAACCCTCCTCGCGTCGCCAGAACAGCCTACAATCATGGTGGTGTGGTGGTACGTGCGTGTGTGCGGTGGCGCGTGTGTGCGCGTGCGTGTGCGTGGACGGCGTGTGGTCGTGTGAGCGTTGACCTAATACAATTGAAAAACATAGAACGAAAAAAGGGCAGGCTGCACTATCGGGGGTGGGCACCTGGAGAAGAAGCCCTTGGGTCCTTCGCTGCTGCCGGGCGGACGATCGAACTCGGTCAGCGACGACGCGTCTTTCCCCGTGTCTCTCCTCGCTTGTCACAGATCACAGATTAAATAATTAATCTATCAATCCAATATCCATCGCGATTCGAAGATGAAGCCATACCCATTTCGGAGGAGGAGGGAATCGATCTCTCGCGGATGGAGATGTGGCGCAAGAGAACGGCCAACGTTGGCAAGCTTGACCGTCGATGCAAAAATGGAGGTGTGTGATGTGAGATTTTAGGATTGCGGCGCTCAGGAAACAGCAGAGGAAAAGCTATGGGGAAACAACTAAGTTTTTTGATTGCCTATTGGTGCATTGGTGCCGCCTGCGCGCGTGTTGCACACCAGCGTGAGACAAACTCCACTCATGGGCATGTTTGTTAGGCGTAGTAGTTGCAGTACTAGTATACAAGTATGTGTGTTGTCAGGAGTCAGACCACACACAGCTCTGCCCTTGCCAGCTTTAGGTCCTTGATCAGGGCTTGATGGACCCGGTTGACAGCGAGAGCCCGTTCCTGGGCGCTCGCGGAGATATGAAGCGCATGGTGGGGTCGCCCCGCGGCGATCGCGGCGAAGTGAGCTCGGACAGACAGTTCGAGAGGTTGGTCGACGCCGCCAGCAGGTCCAGCTGTGGTGTAGATGGCGAAGAGAATGGTTGGTCAGCAAGGCCCTCATGAGTGGGCGACGTGCGAACCTTGAGCCCGTCGGCTTTTGGGCGCAGGGTGGCGGGCGAGGACAGCTCGAGGAACTGCTGCTTGACGCTCTCCATTACCTTGTCCAGCTCCGAAACGTGCTGGTCGTTCGGGTCGTCCAGCGCCTAAAATCACACAATCAGCACACCGGCGGCAGCTGAGCAACAATGCCGCACGGACTGGTGGGCCAGCTATAGCGTACCTCCTTGGTGGCCTCGACGAGCTGCACCGAGGCCTTTTTGATGGCGGCCGATTCTTTCGGGTGGGTCGCTTCCTTTTGCTTGAGGGCCTGTGCGCGATCCGTGTCGACAGAGTGTGGGGGTGAGCATGGCTGGAGACACGGGGATGGGGGGCAGGGGTGTATGTACGTCTACAATGACCCGGGCCTGGGTGGTGGCCTCAGCCCGCGCTCCGCTCTGCACCGCCTGCGACAAGCTGGTCATAGCTGCATTGCGTGCGGTTGGGAAGTGGTAACACACACACACAACACGACACAGAATCACACCGATGAGAATCTGCGCTACAGCACCAGACGCCGAACAGTCAAGAGCGCTGGAGCGTACCCTGATCCAACTTTTCATAGGTGAAGTTGAAGCTGGTCTTGATTCGGGCCTCATTTACTGCGAAAATCTCGCCAGCCTCCTTCAAGCAATGGACCTGGTCATGTTGACCGTTAGTCGTCAGAAAACTCGACCCACAATGCACGTCTTGAGACGGAAGAGGGTGCGGAAGGATAGGAGCCTAGTACCAGGGCGACAACCGCTGCTTTCTCGGCCGAATCCGCTTGCTGGTTGTTAAACGAGTTGTTGCGCCTCGTCGACGCCGACTGGACACACGCACGTGATTCGTATATGAACATTTGCGCAACTGGCAAGCTGCAGCTTGAGGGGCTGTAGCGTACAGTGACATCGGCGACGGCGACGGAGAGGCGCTTGTGCAGGGAGGTGAGCTTGGTCTGCAGAGGGCTGTTCGCAGGGGCCACGTTCTCCCGATTCAGCACGTAGTTCACCACCTGGTTGGCCGAGCCTTGGAACTGCTTGAGCTTGCTGTCGAATTGTATGTTTCTGATCATACGCCCCCACGTCGTGAGTGTATGTCACGCACATGCACGCACACGTGCGCACGACGCGCACGACACGACACACACACACACACATGCGCGCGCGGGCGGGCGACCACACGACACAAAGGAGGGGGAAGTACTTGGGATCACGAAGGAACTGAAGGTGGAGGATCGCCTGTTTGATGATCATGAGCCCGCGCTTGTTCTGATTGTCCTCCATCATGTCGCACAGCTCGGCCAGCTGGGAGAGGAAGGCCTGCATGTGGGCGGCCAGCAGCTGGTTGCGGATCTCCTTGTCACGGGCGTCGTTGTCGCCGCTGCTGGGGGGCCGGCTGCGGTAGGCCCGGATCTCACTCTGCACGCCGGCCTCGGCAGCCGACATGCCCTCGATCACCTGCGCGCACAGCTTGTTCTCCACTTCGTCCAGCGTCAGGTCCTTGAACGAATGCGACAGCCTGCAGGCCAACGACGTGGCACGTTATATTCGCATGAAAAGCAGTTTAAATGCAATAATTAAATGTTTAGCTATATTTTAGATATT
>CDFN01054289.1:0-10354 GCA_000826445.1 Acanthamoeba quina | reverse complement strand
ATAAATAAATAAATAAATAACAAAAGAAATAAGTGGCGGTGTGTGCAGAGGTCATGAGCAGACTGCGCCAACGAAGTTGGGTGGGCGGCACGCACTGTTGTCGATGTGGAACTTGTCGGGGGAAAGCAGGGACAGCTTGGGCTACGCAATGCCAACACATGCAAGTTAATGCGATGACCACACGTGCGTTGGTCGTGTCGTTGTTCGTGTCAAGAGGTGGCGTACGTCGGCGTTGGCTGCGGCAACGCCCAGCTTGTCGCGGTATTCGATCGAACTGAGGGTGTAGGCGATGATAGACGAGGGCTGGTCCTTGTTCACGATCACCACCACGTCGTCCACGCCCGGCGGCAGGATCAGACCAAGGCCCAGACTCCTGATCAAGGGCAGGCCAGCCCAGTGAGTTGCGCGTCGTGGTGCGGTGATGCGGTGGTGCGTGTTCGGTGCGAAGGTAGAGAGGCAAATGTACCCGAGGGGCGAGTTGGTCGAGGCCTGAGCCGACGTGCCGTTGAGGAGGGCAGTAATGGAGGCCAACAGCGAACGCGAGTCCTTGCGCCACGACGTGTTCTTCTCCTTCTCCGTTGCCGCCTCCTCCTCCTTCTCCTGCGCTCGTCACCAAAAAGAGCGAAGAAGAGCGAAGAAGAGCGAAGAACGAAGAAGAGTGAGCCCAGCGAGTGAGCGACTGCTGCGAGGGAAAAAAAGCCGGACCTTGTCTTTGGCCGACCGGCCGGGGGTGATCACGACCGTCGGGGCGGGCAGCTCGTCCGAGGGCGTGCTGGGGAGGAAGAACCCGTTCGTCTGGTCCGGCGACGTGCCCATCACCCTGTAAGAGAAAGGAATGAG
This sequence comes from Acanthamoeba quina, assembly GCA_000826445.1. Taxonomy (NCBI): domain Eukaryota; phylum Discosea; order Longamoebia; family Acanthamoebidae; genus Acanthamoeba; species Acanthamoeba quina. The sequence continues at coordinate 9,514 of CDFN01054289.1, read as the reverse complement.
TGGAATGCGAGGCGCTGGAGCGGAGAGGAATGATGAGGGCTTTTACCGCTTGGCGTGGCTGCTGTTGCTCGACACCATCTTGTTTTGGGGGAGGGCGTCCCTCTCGCCCACGACACGCGCCTGCGGCGGCGTGAGCGGCGGCGCGACCGCGATCGTCGGCCTGTGCGGAAGGGGAGTGGTGGTGTGAGTCTCACGTGGTCGCTCATCACACGCGCAAGAGCAGAGGCGGGCGGGCGTACTTCATGGCGGCCGGGGTGGGCGAAGACGAGCCCGACAGCGAACGCGGACGCACGACGGCCAGCGCCGATTCGTTTTCCTGCACACACGGACGGAAGAGGAACGGTTTTGTGAGGAATGTGCAGAGCGTGCATGGGCGCATGTTTGAGATGTTTCCGACTTACGTTGGGCTCTTCGCCGAGGCGCGAGACGTCGGGCAGAGACGCGGCGGCTTCGCCGAGGTACTGGGCGGCGGCCGGACCCGAGTAGAGCGGAATGGCGGGCGACGAGGTGGTCTTGGAGGGCCCCAACCGGCTGGTCACGACCAGGTGGAGGCTGCCGGCCTCGGGCGTCAGCGACGGCGACGAACACAACTTGGGGAACTCGATGGGCTGCTTGGGGGCCGCGCCGCCCTTCTTCGTCGCGGTGGAGGTGGCAGCGGTGGCCCTCTTCTCGTCCGCGTCGCCTCCGGCCTCGACTTCGTTTTCGTTTTCGCTCTTTGTCTTTGTCGCATCGCTGCTCTCCTCGCTGTCGTCACTGTCCCCGCCCGGGAGCACGACCTGGCTCCCCTCCCTCTCCAGGCCTTCATTCTTCGCAGTGTCCACGTCATCATTGCTGACGTGGCCTTCTTCTTCGTCGTCATTCTCCCCGTTTCCGTCGTCGTCGTCGTCGTCGGTCTCCTGGGCCTCCTCGGCCAGGCTCTCCCTGATCTTCTCGGCCAGCTGCAGGTTCTGCTGCTGCTGCGCGTCGGCGTCGACATCGCCGGCGTCGATAGACTTTTCGCCGTTGGCCGCTGCGGCCTCCTTCTCCATCCGCTCCTTCTCCTGCATGAGCATGACGTAGGCCAGCGAGATGTCGACAGTTTTGCCCGAACCGCCGCCGCCGCCCAGGGAGTTGGCGAAGGTGGGCACCGATGACGGCGACGTCGATGCGACCGACGACGAGACCGACGACGTGCGCCGGTGCCGCGGCAGGCCGACCGGGATGACGCCAGTCGAGGCGCGCTCGCGCGTAGCGACCGGCGTGTCGGCGGGCGATGTCGATAGCGTGGGCCGCGCGAAGCTGCGCTCCTTGGCGGTGATCGTCATCCCGTCGCCCTCGACGGCCGTGCGCGGCCGTGGGCTCGCACCGCTGACGGCGCCGTTGATGAGCTTGTCGCGCACACTGGTCGACCCCATCGACGGCGTCGGCGGCGCCGACATGGACGACCCCGAGGCGCCGGCACCGGCGGTCGCCGGCCCGCTCAGCGAGGAGAACGAAGCGGCGCCGGACGTGGAGGTGGTGAGCGAGGCGCCGCCGCCGGCGCCGGGCCGGTCGACCGACTTAGTGCTCGACATCGAGGCAGAGGAGAAGTAGCTGCTCTCCTTCATGGCCTGCCTCTCCTTGGGCAGCTTCTCGGCGATCTTCTCGACCCGTGCGCTCCACGCCATGATGCTCGCTCGCAAATTCCTGTCGTGTGTGTGTCGTGTCGTGTCGGTGTCGTGTCGTGTGTGTTGTCAGCTCGGCGTTGAGGGGAGGGAAACAGGTGTGAGAATGAGACCTCTTCAGCTTGTTCAGCTCGAGGTAGTCGTTGGTGTTCTGGAGCGTGGCAAATGTCTGGAAGAAGTTGGCCCGCTCCGATTGCTGGCTGGCCAGCATCAGCTTGATCTCCTGCTGCGCCTCGGGATCCGTGACCGCCGCCTCCAACTGCTTGAATTGGGTCTGCATCGTGTCGTACATCTGCCCACCCAACACGACCCGATCCAATCGTTAGAACGTCAGGAATGCGTGAAGAGTGGGATGGTGGCTAAGCTGAAGGTTGTGGTGCTCGGGTGGTGGTACCGCTTGGGCGTTGCGGGAGAGCTTTTCGAGGTCCTTGTTGATGAGCATCGTCTTGATCTCCGGTCGGTGCTCGATCTCGAAGGGCGGCACGACCAGCGACCTCAGACCCACGGGCTCGTACTCAAAGTGCGCCACCTACGGCCCGCACAATGACGTCACCACCACCCGACCGCCACCATTGCGTCGTCAGCGAGCCAAGCCCTCGGACTGAGGGGAGGCGAGTGCGCGCTGGGGTACCAGGTTCTGGGAGAAGAAGCAGCGGGTGTGGTCCTTGTGGGGTGAGTGGCCGCAGCACTCGGACGAGGTCTTCACGAACTCGTTGTAGTAGGTCAGCTCCAGGAACTTGCCGAACGAGTACTTCCAGGTCTCTTCGGACATGGGGATGAAGGGCGTCGCCTTGCCGCACACCTTGCAGAAGCTGAAGATCTGCACCTGGTCGGTCTTAGGCACCGGCAGCTGGGCGTAGGCGGCAACAACGAGAGACGACGAGAAAAAGTAGCGTTCAGCACGACAACTCGAATTGTGAATGGTGACATTGGTGGGCGTACCTCGAACTTGTACTCGTACACGGTGACGTTGATCCGGCCGTTGGCATGCAGGAACGCCCGTTCGTGATCCAGCATCGACCTGTGCACCGCCAAAGAGAAGGAGTGAGCGAAGTTCTAAGTCATCTGGTTCTTCATCACACACACACACACACACACACACACACACAGTTCGTGGTGCGTACCGGCCGCACTTCTTGTTGGTGCACTTGTAGGCGGTGTCGAAGCAGTAGCGCTCCAGGAACTGGCCCAGGGTCATGTCGTTCTGCGCGCGGGGGCAAAATTTCATGATATCAGCACAGACCTTGGGAATGGTGGGGATAGCGACGACGACGACGACGACGACGCACCAGGGAGTAAAAGTCGATGAGGTGGATCTTGAACGGCAGGCAGTGGAACGAGGTGGTGCGGCAGCAGAGCGAATGCATGTAGACGATGCTCTGCTCGTTGTAGGGCGACTCGCCGACCTTGGCCTTCTTCTGGACCTTGAGCGGCCCCTCGCGCGCGCCGCCCTCGGCTGAGGCCTCGAGGCCGCCGCCCTTCTCCTCGTCGGCCTTGTTGTCCTCGAACACGAAGAGGCTCTTGTAGTCGAACAGGCCGTAGCCGGAGAGGTGCTCGCTGCGCACGCCCTCCACGGCGGGCAGGTCCTCCTCGGGCGCCTCGACCAGGTTCGGGTGCTGCGCGTTGATGGGGAAGCACAGCGAGTAGTTCTTCACGGCCTCGGGCTTGAACATGGGCGGGTAGGACACGCAGGCCGACGATGACACGACCACGGGCAGCGCAGGTGCGGCGGCGGGCACACCAGCACCAGCATGTTGGGCTGTCGCGGCAGGCGTTGGCGCGTCGGTCTCGTCCTCCTCGCCGTTGTCGGCACTGCTGCTGGGTTCCTCTTCTGGCGTGGCCTCCGCTTCCTTGGGCCTACACAGCAACAAGAAAATAAGTAATAAATAATAAGTGATAAATTAATCAAGTAGTTGAGGAAAGAGGGGCAGGGTACTCGGGGAGGGTGGGCGTGGCGCAGATGTCGAAGAGGACCGATTGCTCGAGGTGCAGGTTGTAGCCCACATGAACGGCGAACTGTAGATACACCGATGACAGCTTACGTTAGCAGGGATACAGTCACAGAACCAAGGCTTCTTCGACGCGGGTGGTATACCAGCAACGCCCGCTTGGCTTTTTGGAGCGTGGGCGCGTCACCTCCGCGCAGGATGATAGAACAGCCGAGGTGTCGTCGACAGCCCTCGAAGAACAGCAGCGTCTTGCGGCCCCACGCGCCCTACACACCGATATATTTATATAATATAAAAGAATTAGAAAAAGACAAAAATCGATATTACAATGAAACAAGACCAAAAAGATAATGGTGGACAATGGAGCGTACCTTGTACAGAGCCACGCGGAAGTTTTGGCAGGTGCCGATGGTAGTCGACTTGACGACCACGTTGTCTGGTTCGGTGGTCGGAAGAGGGCAATGGTAATGGGCGTGAGCAATTTGAGTCAACACCGGAGCGCCATTGAAGCATTTGGGCTCAAAAAGAGATTGAGGCGACTGGGCGCGCACCGGTGGAGGGAAGGATCTCGGCGTTGGTGAAGCGAGAAATGCGTTGCATGAGCGACGGCTTCACGTTCAAGACGAGCGAGATGTTGGCCTGTAGTGTGACACACGGCGCGGGGTACCATCGCGTGAGAGTGCCCCAACTACCGAAGAAAGCTCGAACACCACAGTTACCTTGAGCAGAAACTCGAGTGCGAGGCGCGACACGGTCTTCTCGACCACGACGACGTCGGGCTTGAGCGCGGCGATCTTGTTGACGACGATCTGCAGGTGCTGCTTCTCCTGCTGGAGCAGCGCGTCGAAGGAGGAGAATCGGGCCGTGCGCTGGAACTCGAGCGACGAGGACAGAAGCAGAATGCGCGGGTTCTGGACTTTGGCCTTCATCTTCTTGTGGGCCACGTTCTTGGAGCACGCCAGGCCTTCGATGTAGGTGCAGTCTCCGATCGTGCCGTCTACGATCTTCTTGACCTGAACATTTAAAAACGCAACGAGCGTTAGTGTCGTGTCGTGTCGTGTGTGTCGTGTGTCATGTGCGATTGCATGTGTCGTATAATGAGCGTTACCTTGACGAAATGGCGAATGTCGAGATCGTCGCCGGACTTGACATCGAGGATCACCTTGTTGCACACCATCTTGACGAACCCCGTAATGATGTCTGTCCGCACCAAAAGCCACAATGTCAGGAATGTCACATTACAATGGCAAGGTCGTTACCTTGCCACTCCGGAGACAGCTGCTCGGTCTCAACCAGCCTCTGCACCACCTTTTCCAGGTGCGCGTCGCTGATCTGCACACGAGAGTGAGAAGGTGAGTGCGTTCCCTCTCACTCACAAGATCAACACAGCAGAGCGCGTGGCGAGCTGGTACCTTGTGGTACAGCGAGGTCGCATCGTTGGCAATGGTGCCGGCGCGCCGCCTTGCGTGCTCACGCTCGGGAAACAAGGAAATGCTGTCTGCTTACGTGTCGACCACATGAGACACCGACCTTCGCGACGCGAACGCGACACACAATGCAGAAATTGGTGTAGATATTACCTGAGGAGAACATTATGTCGTCCTTCCTGGTGAGCATCTTTTGGCTGATCTTGTACTGGTAGGAGGAGTCCTCGTCCGGCCGATCCGTGGCGCCTTCGGCCGGCTCGGACTCCTCGCCCTGCACGAGCGGCAGCGCGGTGGTTTGGCCGTCGGTGGGCACCATCGCCGCCAGGTCCAACAGGTTCTTCTCGCTGCCGGAATTCGCGCTGCTCACTGTTGGAGTGGAGCGCTTGGTGTGAGTATGACGACGACGAAAATATGAACCCGGCGGGTTGGGTGAGTGCGGACCTTCTTCGCCGTTGATGAGCCACGTCGTCCAGCTGATTGAGTCGGCGTCATCGAGGCAAGGCTTGACAATCTCCTTCTCGCCTTCGACCTCGCACACCGAAGCGGGCGAGACGGCCTCCTCGGCCTCTTCGCTCGCTTTGCCTGTCGTCGACCCCACAAAAAACCGCCCGTGTGCATTAATACACGGAAATGAATCGAGAAAATGAGAGAGAAACCAACACCACGTACGTGCTCTTGAGGGATGGAGCGGCGTCACAGGGAAACGCTGGAGCGTGGTCGACAGCAGCGCCTCTGTAGGATTTGTTAATAACAAGTAATTGGATACGTCACAATAAAAATACGAAAAGGGCAGAACGCACCTGGCTCGGTGGGTGCTATGGGAGAGGTGGAGAGGTTCTCCGGGTTCGTGATATCGACATTCGTGCGCGTACGGTTGGAGGAAAACGACCGGCTCCGCCTCCTGGTAGGCAGACAGGCACAGATCCCACGCGTTACACTTGATGCATCGCGCTGCTGGGCAACATGCGGGAGTGGGCGGGGGCTGGCACCAGTTGTCTCGGGGAGTGCCGGGCTGCGTCTCTTGTGTGTTGTAGTCTGCTTCGTGCGTTTCGCTCACAGGCGGTTCCTTCATTGAAGAATATGAACGTTAGCAACCAGCAGTGAAAGAGGCACCAGGTGGGTCACGGAGTGTACCTCCTTGCTGTCACGCATGTTATGCAGGGTTTGCGCGCGGTGTGGGGCCATGCCCTTCTTCTCCCGCCTCTCCGGCGTGCCGGCCGCAGCCGAGCCCTGGTAGCATGTGTCAGTATCTTCGTGGGTCATTGGGCCAAGGGAGGAACTAGAGGAACACCACACACGGTACCGTGTTGTGGAGATTGTAGCAGTAGTTGCAGACGCGCACGGGCCCCAGGTAGCCAAACTGCTCGCCGGGGAGCGACTGGGCCGAACAGCTGACCACCGGCCAATGTGGACCACAATTGTAAGCTAACGCGAGTACGAGAAACGAGAAACGGTTGGGGGCTATTGTGGCAACGGGCCACGCACCTCGAGCAAAACACCTGGCCGCACACGCGGCAGTGGTGGCGTCGCTTGAAGGTGGAGAACACGGTTTCGCAGTCGTAACACGTGGTGCTCAGCTCGTCCGGCATCCAGTACTTCTTGCGTGTCTGCACATACTTCAAGATTAGCGTGTGCGTGTGCGGTGGTGCGTGTGCGTTGTGTGCGGTAAGTGATCCCTTACCGCGGCATCTTCGCCCGAGATGCCCAGCAGCTTGCCCAAGAGAGGCGGCGAGGCGACGGGCTCGGGCGCGGACATCAACGACGTCGGCGGCTGAGACCCCGTGCCACCGATATCCGACGGCGACGTCACAGCAGCCGCGGCTGCAGCGTCCTTGCCGGCGTGCCCGTTGGTCGCCGAGGCCTCCTTGGCCTTGACGTTGTCGCGTCGCGGCACCGGCGCGGACGCCGGCGCGGCATGGGGCTGCGCGCGCAGAGATGACGCCGGCGGAAGCGATGCCGGTGGAATTGACGAACCCTCCTCGCGTCGCCAGAACAGCCTACAATCATGGTGGTGTGGTGGTACGTGCGTGTGTGCGGTGGCGCGTGTGTGCGCGTGCGTGTGCGTGGACGGCGTGTGGTCGTGTGAGCGTTGACCTAATACAATTGAAAAACATAGAACGAAAAAAGGGCAGGCTGCACTATCGGGGGTGGGCACCTGGAGAAGAAGCCCTTGGGTCCTTCGCTGCTGCCGGGCGGACGATCGAACTCGGTCAGCGACGACGCGTCTTTCCCCGTGTCTCTCCTCGCTTGTCACAGATCACAGATTAAATAATTAATCTATCAATCCAATATCCATCGCGATTCGAAGATGAAGCCATACCCATTTCGGAGGAGGAGGGAATCGATCTCTCGCGGATGGAGATGTGGCGCAAGAGAACGGCCAACGTTGGCAAGCTTGACCGTCGATGCAAAAATGGAGGTGTGTGATGTGAGATTTTAGGATTGCGGCGCTCAGGAAACAGCAGAGGAAAAGCTATGGGGAAACAACTAAGTTTTTTGATTGCCTATTGGTGCATTGGTGCCGCCTGCGCGCGTGTTGCACACCAGCGTGAGACAAACTCCACTCATGGGCATGTTTGTTAGGCGTAGTAGTTGCAGTACTAGTATACAAGTATGTGTGTTGTCAGGAGTCAGACCACACACAGCTCTGCCCTTGCCAGCTTTAGGTCCTTGATCAGGGCTTGATGGACCCGGTTGACAGCGAGAGCCCGTTCCTGGGCGCTCGCGGAGATATGAAGCGCATGGTGGGGTCGCCCCGCGGCGATCGCGGCGAAGTGAGCTCGGACAGACAGTTCGAGAGGTTGGTCGACGCCGCCAGCAGGTCCAGCTGTGGTGTAGATGGCGAAGAGAATGGTTGGTCAGCAAGGCCCTCATGAGTGGGCGACGTGCGAACCTTGAGCCCGTCGGCTTTTGGGCGCAGGGTGGCGGGCGAGGACAGCTCGAGGAACTGCTGCTTGACGCTCTCCATTACCTTGTCCAGCTCCGAAACGTGCTGGTCGTTCGGGTCGTCCAGCGCCTAAAATCACACAATCAGCACACCGGCGGCAGCTGAGCAACAATGCCGCACGGACTGGTGGGCCAGCTATAGCGTACCTCCTTGGTGGCCTCGACGAGCTGCACCGAGGCCTTTTTGATGGCGGCCGATTCTTTCGGGTGGGTCGCTTCCTTTTGCTTGAGGGCCTGTGCGCGATCCGTGTCGACAGAGTGTGGGGGTGAGCATGGCTGGAGACACGGGGATGGGGGGCAGGGGTGTATGTACGTCTACAATGACCCGGGCCTGGGTGGTGGCCTCAGCCCGCGCTCCGCTCTGCACCGCCTGCGACAAGCTGGTCATAGCTGCATTGCGTGCGGTTGGGAAGTGGTAACACACACACACAACACGACACAGAATCACACCGATGAGAATCTGCGCTACAGCACCAGACGCCGAACAGTCAAGAGCGCTGGAGCGTACCCTGATCCAACTTTTCATAGGTGAAGTTGAAGCTGGTCTTGATTCGGGCCTCATTTACTGCGAAAATCTCGCCAGCCTCCTTCAAGCAATGGACCTGGTCATGTTGACCGTTAGTCGTCAGAAAACTCGACCCACAATGCACGTCTTGAGACGGAAGAGGGTGCGGAAGGATAGGAGCCTAGTACCAGGGCGACAACCGCTGCTTTCTCGGCCGAATCCGCTTGCTGGTTGTTAAACGAGTTGTTGCGCCTCGTCGACGCCGACTGGACACACGCACGTGATTCGTATATGAACATTTGCGCAACTGGCAAGCTGCAGCTTGAGGGGCTGTAGCGTACAGTGACATCGGCGACGGCGACGGAGAGGCGCTTGTGCAGGGAGGTGAGCTTGGTCTGCAGAGGGCTGTTCGCAGGGGCCACGTTCTCCCGATTCAGCACGTAGTTCACCACCTGGTTGGCCGAGCCTTGGAACTGCTTGAGCTTGCTGTCGAATTGTATGTTTCTGATCATACGCCCCCACGTCGTGAGTGTATGTCACGCACATGCACGCACACGTGCGCACGACGCGCACGACACGACACACACACACACACATGCGCGCGCGGGCGGGCGACCACACGACACAAAGGAGGGGGAAGTACTTGGGATCACGAAGGAACTGAAGGTGGAGGATCGCCTGTTTGATGATCATGAGCCCGCGCTTGTTCTGATTGTCCTCCATCATGTCGCACAGCTCGGCCAGCTGGGAGAGGAAGGCCTGCATGTGGGCGGCCAGCAGCTGGTTGCGGATCTCCTTGTCACGGGCGTCGTTGTCGCCGCTGCTGGGGGGCCGGCTGCGGTAGGCCCGGATCTCACTCTGCACGCCGGCCTCGGCAGCCGACATGCCCTCGATCACCTGCGCGCACAGCTTGTTCTCCACTTCGTCCAGCGTCAGGTCCTTGAACGAATGCGACAGCCTGCAGGCCAACGACGTGGCACGTTATATTCGCATGAAAAGCAGTTTAAATGCAATAATTAAATGTTTAGCTATATTTTAGATATT
>CDFN01054277.1:0-11511 GCA_000826445.1 Acanthamoeba quina | reverse complement strand
CCGCCGCGTCCACCTCGGAAGCCCCCGCCGCGACCGCCCTCGCCGCTGAAGCCGCCCCGGCCACCACGACCACCACGACCACCACGACCGCCGCGGCCGCTGTCAGCGGCGCCTTCGCTGCCGTCCCGCTTGAGGGCCTTGTTCTTGAGGGCCTCGAGGTAGGCCTCCTCGGCTTCGTCGACGCCGTCATCGTCGTCTTCGTCGTCGTCATCCTCGTCATCCTCATCGTCAGAGCCCCTGTCCAGGTCGACCTCTGTGTGCACGACACAAGTCAGATCGTGTGCGGTGTGCGTGTGCGGTGTGTGCGGTGTGCGTCGAGTGTCGTACCCTTGACGGCGGCCTCCTTGGCCTTGGCCAGAGCCACCAGGAAGGCGACCTTCACTCTTTCGCGCTTGACCGCGTCGCCCGCGATGCGCAGCTCGAGGTTGATCTTCTGCTCATCATCATTGTCACCACCACCACCATCCTCCTCCTCTTCCTCCATCTCCTCCTCGTCCTCCTTCTTGCTGCCCTTCTTCTTGGTCTTCTTCTTGTTGTCGTCCTTCGTCGCCTGCTTCTTCTTCTTCTTTCCGAGCACCTCCTCGCCCAGCGGGACTTCGGTCCACTCGCCGGCCGCTTCGGCGCCAGAGGAGCGCTCGAGCGCGAGCGAGTCGCGCGGGACGGCGCAGGTGATGACCAGCAGCTCGTCGACGGTGGCGAAGTCGAAGGTCGGGATGGCCTCGAGCTCGGCCACCAGCCGCTCGCGCTGGCCCTTGCCCTTGCGGTCCGCGCGCACCTCGATCACCGGCGGCTCCTTGGTCGAGAAGATCTTCACCTGAATCTTCAAATCCTGCTCGACCCCCAACCAACCCACAACAATTCAATTGAGTAAATAAATCGTAAATAAAGATAAATGACATAATTAAAATAGATCGACGTAAATCCAAAATCGCACAAAATCGCGTAAAACCAGAAATCTCAGAAATGGGCACATCTCCGGCAATCGCAGCGATTAAATGGAGGGGGGGGAGGTACGGCAGCGGCATTCCAGGGCTTGGCACCGAGACGAAAGGACTTGACGAGGAAATCGGGGCTCTTGGGCTTCTTCACCTTGCCTCCGCTTCCATCTCCGATCCTCGCACGCTTGTTCTTGCCGTGCACGTCCTCATCGCGCTTACGCTGCCTCTTGAGCGACTTCTGCTTCTTCTGCTCTAACAGCTTGGCCTTGGCGTCCATCTTTTCTGTCTCTCTCTTCGTCAGTTCTTCAAATAAAGAGACGACCCTCTCTTCCTCACAACCGCAAGAAGAAACCAAGAACCGGAGCTCGTTACCGCTGCCGCATTGGTTGAGCTTCTTGGCCAACATATCATCAACATATCAACATAACATCATCTCATATATCATCGCCTTCTTGAGGTGGTTCATGTTGTGGCTATGGCCTTCTTACTTTTGGTGGTGGAAGAAGTGGTGGAGGGCCTGCGCGCCAGCGGCGCCGAGGAGGGGCGTGAGCTCGGCCACGCTCATGCGGGCCAGGTCGAAGAGGCTACCCACGTTGCGCTGCACGTTGCCGATGTTCTTCTCCGTCACCCCGGGCAGCCGTCGCAACACGTCCTACAACCAACCCACCATCAGCACCAACCCGAGCAATAGAAAGAAAAGTGCGTACCATGGGGGCCAAGGCAGACTGATCTTCGACGCCCTCGCCTGTCGAGGCGTTCACAGTGGCCGGATCCGGTTGAGGGTTGTCCCTCTGGTGTGGTTGTAGTTGATGCGCGCGCGAGCACAGGTCAGACATCGGTCGGGCCTCATTGCCAACCGTCAACACGCACAGGCGGCGGCGGCGGCGGCGGCGGAGGAGGAGGAGGAGGAGGAGGAGTGGAACCTTGAGCAGATCAAACATGTCGGCGGTGACGTGCGGCGAGCGGCACCAGATGAGCCGCAAGCGCGGGAAGGAGAGGGTGAGGACGGCCAGCTTCGACGAGAGACTGCCCGCTCGAATCTCCTCGCCCAGACCCGAGTCGGGCTTTACGATTGTCGTTGGTCGTGTCGTTGGTCGTGAGAGTGTGTGAAGCCGTGAATGAGAGGGCACGGGCATACCATGAGGCAGAACGGCTTTTCGGGGTCGAATTCGATCAGCAGCGCATAGGTCTTGAATCGCCGCATCATCGCCTCGGTCTGGTTGTAGCTGGCCACGCGCACAAACGATCTCGAGTGAGACTAGCGTAGCAGAGCGGGGCGGAGGGTGCGTGCGTGCGCGCGTGCGCATTAGAGGCGAAATGCGGGGAAAGGCGCGTACAGTCGCCCGGAGTGGAAGGACTGGATGAGATCGGGTATGCTCTTTCGCTCCACGCATATGTCGGGCGTCAGGATATAGTCGCCCACCTCGAGATGGCAGGGCACCACCTAGGACCACGCACACAACGGCCTGAGCGTAACGCAACATGCAGCACGCACTACACGTCGACCAGGCGTTGTTGTGTACCTCGAAGCCTTTCTGGTGGAGGAACGACGGGACCGTGCTCCGGAATTCGCGGTAGTCAACCAATATCTGAACACGCCGCAGTCGACATTCCGTGTTTGAGCGGTTGAACGTGTGTGTGGTGTGTGTGGTGTGTGTTGTGTGTGTTGTGTGTGTCACGGAGCACTATTGACGTTTGCCGTGTCGGCCGTGTCTATACCTTGCCCTTCTCCTTGGGGAGGATCTTGCGTCCCTTGCGGCTGTTGTAGGATTCCTCCCCGAGACCGAGGTCCTCCTCCTTCCACTCAAGCTTGCCGTCTTGGCCCTTGATCACCGTCATCGTCTGCAGACAGGGCGTCACGCCACGTTACAATCACCACTACCGGTAAGACACGCGGCGCACGCAACGACGCGGTACCGCTTTCTGGTGAATGAGTCGTTCGAAGGCCTCCTTCTCCTTGCGCACCGACGACAGGTAGCGCTGCTCCTCGACTGAGTTCTCGTACGTCAGGAAGTATACACGCAACGGCATGCCCGGATTACTCGCCTTGTACATCTGCGTCGCCGCGCGTGCGGTGGTACGTGTGCGTGTGCGGTGGTGTGTGCGGTGCGTGTGCGTTGTGAAGTGATGTTAGCAACAGCACGAGTACAGGAAAGCTGAGCTCAGGGGCGCGGAGCACCTCAATTTCACGAGTGAACTTCATGTCGGCGTCGTAGACGATCACATAGGTCGGCCGCAGGTCGCGCAGGAGGTGCCTGTTGGCGCCTTCCAGCGGGTGGATGAGTACTTGCGGACCCGCCAGTATCTCGATCTGGTCGGTGTTGAAGATGAAGTCGTCCGTCCACAGCGAATACCTAACATTTCATTTGGTGGTTGTGAATCCTTAAGTCAAGCTGTTGCTTGCTTGTTTGATGATCGCGTTATCCGGCTGGAGTAAAGAGAGAGTGGGCCGTACTGCTGGTTCGGCAGTGGCAGCCGGGCTGCGGCGAGTTCTGCCTCCATGCCCGGCTCGCCCGTCGTCGTTTCCATGGCGCTCCTTTGCTGCTCCGCCAAGCTGCAGCGTGAGGTGTCGCGTGCCGCATGCGCCGCATCAGGAACCGTGGAAACGAATGGGCAAGGAACAGGGCAGGCCTACCTGAGATTGACGGCAGTGAGCTCGGGGACTGAAGCGTGCGCCAGGTTTCGTGTGACGCGTTGTGTACTGCCGCCACCGCGTCCCTTCCCTTTGCCTTTCCCTGTGTGGTGTGTGCGTGTGCGTGTCATGACAGGTGCGTGCGTGCGTGTGCGTGAGCGTGTGTGTGTGTGTGTGTGTGTGTGTGTGTGTGTGCGTGTTCCGAGTCTTCGTCAGCAGCTGGACTGGCTCAGTGGTCCATCCATGCCGATGAAATACGTACTCCGCTTGTTGTTGCTGTAACTAAACTGAAACGTCTCCGCGACCGTGGGCCGTCGATAGAAAGCCCTGTTAACAGAATCGGCGTCGAACAGTCGCTCAAGCCTGGCCAACAGACACGACACGACACACACAATGAAACGGGAGTGTGCAGGGCATAAAGGAGCGAGGGTTATGCGTACATCCGTTTGCCCCCGACCGCGAGGTACTCTTGCAGCTGCATGCAGGTGCGCTCGTCCTTGACCATGATCAGCGTTTGGCCGCCCGAACCACCGCTCGCTTCTTCGATCTCCTTGAGCACCTCCGTCAGGAGGTGCCACTTGGGATTCTCCTCGAGGATGGGCACCTGCACGGTCTCCTCAACGAGCTCGTATCGGATCCCCGCCTCTGCGGCCGTTGTGTGTGTCTCCTGTTCGGCTTCGGCCTTCGTCTCGCTGTCCGCCGCCGGGCCTTCGTCTGCGATCTTCACATTCCACGGACGTGTGTGTTACGTGGAGCTTAGCACCACACGCAACACAAAGCGCATCGCGGGGGGGGGGGGTTGGACGTTACCACTTCAACTCGTGGAGGTGCTTCGGCTCTGCGCTTCCTAGTGACCTTTTTGCTGATGTACACTCGGCTCCTGGCCAACTGGTGCGGCGGTAAGCAAGAGGCTTCCTTTGTGAGTGTGAAGGGAAGCGTGTACGGTGAAGATACGGTTGGCGGCGGGCAGGAACAGCCAGATGGAGTACTGCCCGAACTCGTGCGTACGCAGCGTCTCAAGGTACCGGTTGTAAGTAACGCAATCGTAGGTCACCAGATAGCTGCGTCACGCCACACCACCACACCGTCAAACTCGATCATAATGAGCACAAGGAGATGGGAGGGTCGACTCACGTGAGCAGATTGCGAAGGGTGCCCAGGTCGGAGATGAGCTGCTTGGTCTTGGGACCCACCTGGTGCCAGATCGTCTCCAGCTGCTTCTTAATGATGGTGTCGAAGGATTTGAACAGCCCGTTCTCCACCGTCAACTCGTCCACGTCCAGCTGACCACATGAGGCCATGGTCAGCAACGCACCGCCAGAATGGACACGCGCGTACACACGCAGCACCGTGAACGTACCTGGTTCGTTTTCTTCAGCTCTTGAAGACACGCATCCATCACCTGAACGATGGCCTCCTGCAACTGCTCCATGGCTTTCGTCATGGGCTGCTGGAGCTCCACGACCTCGGGCTGATGCCGCTCGAGCGACTCCCCCACGGCCATGTGAAACCTGTAGCAACGCACCAGTCCATTGCCATCATGTCATCATCGTTGTCATCAACGACAACACGGGAGAGTAGGTTCGGTACCGTGGCCACAAAAACAGGCGAGTGACGAAGAGGTGGCGCATAAGACGCTCGACGTGCGAGAAGTCGCTGACCAGCGCCTCAGGGTAGTCCGTGAAGGCCTTGATGAAGCCGGTCTATGTACCACCCGCACCAGCAACGCCGTACGATCAGCCGAGCGAACAGCGAGAGCGCCACAAGTGGCACAGTGGCAGGTGCACCTTGTTTGATTCGCGAAAGAGGCGCAGGATGAAGGCCGCGGTCGATGCTTCTGTCACTCTGCAGGCCACCACATCAGCAACGCCACGGACAGGGAGGTGCCGTGCCACGCACGCGAGTGTGGGCGTATACCTGTGGGCCTGGCACACGAGGAGTCCGCTGATGAGGTGGGTCGGCACACGCTTGGTGAGCAGGTCCACGACGAGCGTACGCGACGACATGAACAGCACCCCGCCTCGCAAGTAGAGAACCCCTCTGAGGGAGAGCGCAAGGGCTTAGCATCCAGCCGGCAGCACCATGACAGTCAAGGGGGGTACCTCTGCTCGGCAGATTCTTCGGCCGCGACGGTGTGGGGCGGATGCTGCATCGAGGGATCGAGCAGTCGCAGGTCCTCCATGAGGTGCAGGTGGTCGTCGCTGCCCGGCCGCACATTGAGGACAAACACCAGCCGCTTGGGATCGCAGTAGAGCCGCACGAAGCAGGCCACGATGCGCTCCAGCCCCAATCCTTTCCCCATCGCCAGCAGTCCATCTTCCTCCAGCAAATCGGCAAAGATTTGCTTGTGAAATCCCAACGACGCCATGGCCCGATCCGGCACCTCAACCCGAGAGAGGCCTCTATCAATCCGTCAATCAAATGCAGCGAGAGCTGCGTCCTCCCCTTGCTCGTAAGTAATTGAAATGAAAATAGAAAATGCAATACAATTCTTGGAAGGGATTTAGATTCACAAGGGGGAGATGAGAGTTCTTTACAAGGCGAGGAGATGAGCGAGGGAGGGCGGGGGCGGCGGAGAGGCGGAAGAGGGAAGTAGTGGTGAGGAGGAGGAAGAGCACGACGAGGACAAGGAAGAAGAGGAGAGCGGGAGGTAGGCGAGCGTCGATGCCGGGTCGGTGGAGGTTCGCGGTACAGTCGGTGGCGGGAGGGTCATGGGCGAGGGCAGGGGCAAGGAGAGGAGCGCGCCGGGCGGCTGCTGGCCGCGCGAGGCGTAGTAGTGGTCGACCACCACCCGGAGGCTCTCGTAGGTGGTGCGCAGCCAGTCAAGGTCCTTGATGAGCGGCTCGAGCGTGTGGAAGAGCGCCTGGAGGAGCGGCAGCCGCTGGGCGTCGAGCAGGGAGCAGAGAAGGCCCGGCATTTCCTGTGTGAAGAGCAGCATGGACGACACCTCGGTCCAGCTGATGAAGAAGGACGACGTGTGCAGCCGCTTGGTGAGGAATTCGATGAAGGCGACGTTGCTGGCCAGCGCCTCCTGCTCGGTGCCGACGTGCCGCAGGGCCACGGCGCGAAAGAAGTGGAGGAGCGTGCGGAGGATCTGGAGCAGCTGCCGAGGCCCTGCGCCGCCGTAGTGGCTGTCGACCCGATCCGTCGCCTCCTCCAGCCGCTCCAGCTTGACCAGCTCGACTTGCAGCTTCCTTCGCTTTTCTGTTCGATCATCAAGAGTGAGGTGGCGCACGGACGCACACAACACACAGCACGCGATGAGGAATGGAGTGGGTACCATGTGGGGAGCAGTCGCCGCAGATCGCAGCCGTGATGCCCTGAAAAGACTCCATGATGTAGTCCTTGATGACCGAGGTGACGCGGCCGTACTTGTACTGCGACACGCAGAGCTTGCCCTCCTTCCAGTTCTTGTTCCACTTGGGCTGCGTCTGCGCGTATTTCATCTCAGCTTCGACGGGCACGCGGTAGTAGCCGTTCATCATCTTCAGCGTGAGCTCATAGTTCTCGTCGTTCACCGCGCCGATTCGCTCGCAGATCTGCTTGCTCATGGTCAGGTAGCAGAACCCCTTGGCCATCCGACCCTCGCTCTCATCCAGCACGCGCGACAGGTTGGCGCTGTGTCGCAGCACGCACGCCACGTCGTAGTCGTTCGAATCGAACAGCTCCCCCAACAGCTCCCTGCATTCCATCATTGATTTGTTGGCTCGTGCGCCACCAGATAAAAGGTGCAGAGGAAAGCGCACCTCGACTTGACCCAAAACTCTCGTGAGCGCTGCAGGTTGCCGACCACCATGCTGCCTGCACATGCGCGTGTGACTATCGGTGAGCATGATGCGCACTCCCTTGCTGACAATGCGAGGCAGGGCGTGTATGTACCGCAGGCGAGCGCGAAATATGTACAGAGAGCGAGCGGGCTTCGCTCGAGAGCGCCGTCTTCGGAAGTCACCACATACTGCACATTGCTGAGCTTCAGGCAAGCCGGGTTGATTGGACTGCACAACAGAGAAGACACGGATAACACGTGAGCGAGCGAGCGAGCATCGGATCGGAGCCAACCGCGCCATTGAGGGGCAACGCACAAGGCGGGCCAGGACTCCTGTCGAAAGACGCGGCAGTACTGGTGGAGGGTTTCGATGAGGTAGAGGTGGGTGTTGGAGTTCCACACGCCGCAGGGGCGGGTCTCGGTTGAGTGCTGCCGTTGCCCGTTGTCGGTTGAGTAAAAGGAGGAGAAGGAAGTGCCCGCTACCGGTACGGGCGACACCGGGGTGGCGGGAGACGACGAGGTGTCGAGCGGCCACAAGCCGCTTTTCGATCGCTGCAAGCCGTCGATGTCAGCTCTCAGCGGCACGTAGTCGGCGTACGAGGCCCGGCGTTCTCCGGGGGCGTACTCGCCCGGCAGCAGGTCGGTGGCGTGGTAACCGGCACCGCCGCCGCCGCCGCCGACGTACATTTCGTTCCTCTCGGTCGAGCGCTTTCGCTTGCCGCAATTGATTGGCGTGGCGCTGCTCCAATCGACCGCCGGCGAGATAGGCCGAGTGGAGGGAGCCGAGTGGACGCTGTGGGGAGGAGGGAAGATGGGCTCAACGTTCGAGGAAGCCGGTCGGTTGTACGGTGGTAGTGGTGGGTAGGCAGCGTGAGTGAAGGAAGTGTCGACATCGGGCGCTGACGATGCCGACAGGATGAGGCTGAGCGCCATTTGTTGCGTGGATGAAGGCGCCGCAGACAGACCGCGTTCGATGTTGCTCGATGATTCGTTGAAGGATGCCGCGGCTGAGCGATTGCCGTCGTCGACCCTGAAAGTTTGCTGATAGTCCCGATTGGGTGATGACGGCCGCTTATCCCTGCGCCTGCGCCGCCCGGCCGTCTGCTCCTCGTGGCTATCGCTCGACGAGGCGCTGTTGGGGTCTGCAGCGGTGGCCTGCGGCGCTCGCTTGAGCGTGAGGCCGCTGTAGTGCCAGCCCTTCTTGCCCTTGTCCACCACCAGGCGTGCCATCTGGACCCGCGGGAACACGCGCTTGAAGATCTTGCCGAACGACGCTGCGTTGGTGCATTCGAAGTTGTTCACGCCGCAAAAGTTCACGTAGGCCTGGTACACGTTCTTTTTGAGCAACGTCGCGCCCTCCTTCTCTCCGTAGGTCCGTGCCAGCCTGTGTGGCGCGCCACCACCCCACAACACGACAGAGGAATGTGGACGCGTCAGCCAACGGCACAAGTTGACCCCAGTGGGACTGCGCGCTCCAGGACAGGTAAACGGAACACAAACAAACAAACAAAAAAATGTGAAGGTGGAATTGTCTAAATAAATAAGCAGAAGAATTCCAGGCTGAAAAGGGGATAGATAAAAAATAATGTCACGCATAAAAAAAAATAAATCATTTAACGCGAAGAAAGGGGCCAGAGGCTTTGTATCGTCGTCTTGCGAGATGGGTGAGAGGGGGGGGGAGGGTGATCGATGAGACGGGTACCAAGCCACGACGTGGGGAACGGCTTCTTCCCGGCTGGACAGGATGATGGACGACCCAGCTCCGCTGCCGCGAGCACTAGCATCCATCTCGGCCGTGGGGTGAGGGTGGACGCAGCGAACCTTCTCGTGCCGAGTGAAAACGACAGGACACGGACAGTGCTGGCGTTCCGCTCCCTGTCCCGTAAAAAGTCCAGGAACAAGCGAAGTAGGGCAAGCCCTTGGAAGTTCCGGGATGAAATTGTTGGAATTCTCCCTCGGAATTATTCAAGTTATGAAGCTTTCAAAGCCCTCATTGGTGGACGCGAAACAGGAAAAAGGAAAAGCTCGCGGCCGCCACTCGGGGGGCGTGATGACGTGGCATTTACACCCCGAAGACACATGCTCGGCATTTTGGGGTTTGCGGTGGCAGGGGAGAAATTTCTTGACCTGAAACAGGGATTTAGCCCAGCTTTGCCCTTCTTTGATTTGGGGGGAAATTGGGGAGCTGTGGTCTTCGATGAGGTGATACTGGGGGGAATTAACCTGCTGTGTCGCAGAAGAAGCAATAACGCCGGCGAACTCGAGGACGAGCAGAACAGGCAAATTTTTTCACCCACACAAACGACGAACGTTTGCCACCACCCCCATCTCCTGCCCGCCATGCTCAAGCGCTCGGAGGCCCTGCCCAAAGTGAAGGAGTGGTGCGTCGTGAACTCTTCATTCTTTCTGTTCGCTTTTTTTTGTTATGCCTTTCTTCTTTTGTTGGACCCGCTCCTTTCGGGCCAGCCCAGCGCAGTTCATCCACCCAATTCACTAGTAACTCCTTCCTGCTCCTTCCAAACCAGGATCGAGGCCAACTTCGAGGACAAAAAGGGCGGATGCGTGGCCAAGCGGGACATCTTCGACGCCTACGTCGCCTTCTGCCGCGCCCACAACTACCAGACGACCAACGATGCCACCTTCGGCAAAATCTTCAAAACCATCTTCCCGCATGTCCAGGTGCGCCGCCTGGTGCGCCGGGTCAAGGCCAAGAAGTGGCACTACTGCGATGTGGCCTACCGCCAGGACTCCCCGCTCGCCATCGGAGCTGGCCCTGCGCTGTCCGCCACCGCCGTGGCCACCACCGACGACGACTGCTGCAGCGACGACAGCGGCGTCACCGCACAAAGAAGAACGAAGGCGGCGGCGAGATGTTCCGGTGGCGGCCGAGGACAGCCCAAAAAGCGAAAGCGAAGCACATCCGCCGCGCAGAAAAAGGGACATCTGTCAGACGACGAAGAAGTGGAACAGGAGGAGACAGACGCGAGTGAGAAGAACAAGAAGAGACTTCGTGGCGAGGAAGAAGAGGAACACGACGATGACAACGACGACGAAGATGGCGACTATGTGGAACAAGAACAACCATCCTTAATGGTGCAAGCACCGGAGGAAGATGAAGTAGACGGGGGCACCCCGAGCGCCGGGGCAACCAGCATTTGGAGCGACAGCGAGGACGAATCTTCATCTTCATCTTCTTCGTCTTGCTACGCGTCGCCATCGCTGCCTGACACGACCAGCAAGCCCGCCGTCGCCGAGATCAAGCACGAGGAGGACAAGGACCTGCTCCAGTCGAGCACCGACACGCCCGTGAGCCACACTCCGTCCGAGCGAGCCCCGGTGCCGACCTGCCTCGCCACCAGCACGACTGGGTTGAGCCTGTGCGGCGGCGGCGGCGACATAGACCTCTCGGCGTCGAGTGTCATCAGGGTGTCGTCGATGCTGCACTCGTCTTCGGCCTTTCCGCTGCTCGTCGGCACGTCGGCCGGCCTACCGCCGTTCGGCCCGGCGACCAAGCGGCTCGACGACTCGTCGGAGCTCGGGTCGGAGGCGCCGCCGTCACTGACGTCATCGTCGGCCGAGATGTTCTTCTCCTACCAGCCCGCGTCGTCGACGGCCCTGGCCGACTTCGTCAAGGCCGAGCCCAGGGAAGAGGCCGAGGCCGAGCCGGAGGAGAAGCCGGCCCGGCGGCACCCGCCCACACCGATGATGGCGGCGTCCACGGTGGACAGGGAGCAGATCGCTCCGCACGCCGTTGCTGCCGCTCCGCCTGCGATCGCCCCGGCCTACGCCCACGCACACCACGCACACACGTTCCCACCCCACTATCCAACGCATGAGAGCGCGGCTGCGCCCGCGGAGCCTTCGCCGTTCGAGGCCAGCCGCAACTTGCCCATTCACTCGCAGGCAATGACCAGCCTCCTGCTCGCCCACGGCCACACGACGACCTCCACCTTCTCGATGCCCACACCGGCTTCGTACGCCTACGCGCCCGCACCACAACTCATCCACGCATCGTCGACCGCGTCGGCGAACCAGGCGTCGGCATTCCTGCCCGGCCAGCAGCACCAGCAGCAGCACCAGCACTACCAACACGGCCACCAGCACCAGCACCAGCACCAGCACCAACACCAGCATCATCAGCACCAACATCAACATCAACATCATTCGCATCAGCA
>CDFN01054252.1:0-15304 GCA_000826445.1 Acanthamoeba quina | reverse complement strand
ATAATAATAATACAACTTATAACCTTGGCGACTTCGGTCGGCGCGGCGTGGATGCGTGAGGCGATTTGGTAGATCAGCGGCACAAACTTGCGGGAGGGCAGCCCTTCCTGGAGCGACTCGCTGAGCTTGAAGTTCACCGTTGGGTCTGCCAAAAGGTGCACGATAGGGTGGAAAAGAAGGGGTGTGAGGTAAGAATCCCAGAGTGGTAACAATACAAACGGACGAACCTGCTGGGTTGTTGAACCAGAGCGAGCACAGGCGGAACATGACCCTGATATCGTACTTGTCCCCGCTCAGCAGACACCTTAAATAGTTTTCCACCGCCGAATGCAACAGCTCCTCGCGATCTGGCCACGGACATCGCAGCAGCGGAGTGAGAGGCGTTGGGGTGAGGGCAATTGCACTGGTAGGAATGGGGCGGCGCTAGGTTGTACCCTTTTCGAGGCGCCGATTCTCGGACTTGTCGATTTCGCACTGTCGGCGCAGCACGATGGTGTGACGCAGTAGATCTTTGTCCTTGGGCCGTGTCTCGAGCAGCTTCTCGCACTGCTGCAGTTCTCTTTCCTTCTGCTTGCGTAGCTCTTGCGACATGGCCCACTCGCTTGACTTGAGCTTTTCGACCAAGTGTCCGTACAGCCCTGATACCCATGCGAGAGTTAGTGACGAGCTGAAGAAGCATGTGCATGACGGTACCATCAGCGTAGCGAGCTAGCGTGAAGTAGGCTCGACCGCGGTTGCCATCATCAAAGTGCTGATAGAGTTCGACCGTCTTCTGGAGGTGGTCGTTGATGATCGTCGAAGAGCTCTCCGAACGAGTTTCCGCGAGCCACTTGCCTGCACATATCAATGGGCGATGAACAACTGCCTTGCCGTGCCGGGAGGTTCAGCCTTGCAAACGTTACCTGTGCAATAGGTGGCCTCTGCGTAGGCCCTGAGCAGGCGCTCATCCAGCGAAGCGGGTCTTCCCTTCTCAGTCGCCTTGGCCTTGCCGCGGCTTGAAACCTCCACGTGCTTTGTGTAAAGCTCTTCCAGGGACTTAGTCAAGAGCTTGCCGATGCTGATGGCCTTGTCGCCCTCGCCCTGTTGTATATACACACCACCAACCACCCCGGAATCATGTGTGTCGAGAGTCAGATTCAGAAACAAATGAAAAGAAAAGGAAGGAGGGGCGCACCTGGTCCCAGAGTACTCGGGCTTCGGCGAGACGCCAGGATACGCTACTGACCGCATCCTGGTGGCTTACGTGCTTGAGCTAGAAGAGGGGTTGTTACTCGGTCAGTCGAACAGACAAGTAACTTACGGATGCGGTGGTTTGTGAGCGTGGGTGGTAGGTACCTGATGGATGCAGTTGGAGGCGATCTGGAAGCACTCGGCCTTGCGGGCCAGTTGGGCGAAGGTGCTCAGTTGCGCGGGGAGGTACTCCTCCTTCTCCAGGATCTTGAGGAGCGTGGTGCCCAGGGAGAGCAGGGGCTCGATCAGCTCAAAGTTGTTCTCCATCAGCGAAAGCCGTTCGCGCCAGCCGCTGAGCAGGTTGTCCATCTCCACCGCCGACGGAATTCGCTTCGTGCGTAGAGCGAGCCCAGCGCTCATGCCTGCCAGGGATTGTCGTCCCGCTCCTCCATTAGTGGGTGGTGACGAAGCTGGACACGGTTTCCTAGCATACCAGGGGTCATGGGCGACGGTGTCGTGTCGATTCGCTTGTCTTCCTCCCAGCGAAGATTCCAGGCGTGCTCGATCTCGCCCAGGAACTGAAGCTTGGCCAGGGCCGGGTAGACGCTCTTGGTACTCTCCAGACTGGTCACGCCGATTGCTCGCACCAGTTCCAAACGCGTCTTACGGAGGTTCTTCCAGAACACGGCTTGGTCGCCATCGTGCAGTGACCTGGATACGAGTGGCTGATCAGCGCTGTGTGTCGTGTGTGTCGTATGTGTCGTGTGTGTTGCGCACCTGAGACATTGATATGATCCCATGTGGAAGTTGGAGTTGCTCGAAGGCGACTGCGCTTGATCATCTCCGCCCTCGTCCGACTGCCGCGTGAACAAGAGCGGGTTGACCGAATGACGGAACCAGTCCATCTGCCACTTGCACGTACGCCAGGCCTCCTGTACAACATGTGGTGCGGTATGCAAGGAATGTAAGAAAACTGTCACCCTCAACTGAAGTTGGAGGAGGGCAGCGTACGGCGTATTGAAATTCGGAGAGATCCAGGAAGTGGCTCGGGTATTGTACGGCGAAGCCGCGCAGGTACACCTCCAGCAGGTGGTGGTGGCCCAGCCTCTGCAGAGAAGTCAGCAGGCCCTGACAGAGCGGAAGCGGGGGTCGGTTGCCGGAGTGCTGCAGTGTCATGTCGTATGCGCCCAGGGCCTTGCTCCAATCATGCTCGTGCTCGTAGGTCTTGATTCGCGAGTGGATGCTGGAGTTCAAATAAATGATTTAAGGAATTGTTGAGTCCACTGCTGAGATAGAAAATAATAAATAAAACGTGAGAAAAGGTACCTCTGATTTCGTTGGAGGCCATAGATGCTGTCCGGCTCGTTGATGTTGCTGTAGATCTCCAGCAACAGCTCCATGTAGGGGGGCGTTTCATCCTGATCGACCACCGCCATTTTGTCGCTGCCGTTGCTACTGCCTGCGCTGCCGCCGCCGCCGCCGTGGACATCAAGGAAGCGCGAGTAGGACTCATCCGGGGGCAGTTGGAGCTGCCCTATCTCCTTCTCGCACCACAGCTCCACGTAGAGCAGCGACGTGAGGTAAGCCGAACACCTGCGAAGGAGGTTCAGGTTAGTGTGCCTGCCCTCGACATCATCAATGTCATCTCAATCATACCTCTGCGCCGCGCGTGCGATGTCCAGGAAGTTGAAGTCCTTCCAGAAGTCCGTGTGCCAGAACCTCTGGCAACTGCTCTTGGCTCCCTTCTTCTCCGGAGGAGCTTTGAAGTTGCCTGTGGTCCATCAAAGATGTACGACTCAATTTAGAACCAGCGCTACCAGGAAGCAAAGGGCCTAAGAAGTGAGTGATAGGTACCTCGCTTAGTTGATGTGACGATGGACTCTTCGGGTTCCTCGCCTTGTGCCATAAATTGCTTCCGCAAGACATTGAGCGTGTGCAGTGTAAGCTGGATCGACTCGGTGTTGGTGTTGGCGTCACACAAGATGTAGGTCCTGCAAGAGTGGTCAAGTGAGTGAGTGTAGGCGCTCCTGTACACAATGGTGGTATTCAGGCGCATGAATTGGGTCGAGGCATCGCACCTCAAGTTGTACGAGACATAGGCAGCCAGGCTCATAGTTGAAGCGGTGCTTGATGGCGCTGTGGTGAGCGTGATTGTGGAGTCGTCGGGGAAGCAGATGACGTTCATCACCAGGAAGGGGAAGAGGAATTCAGCAAACTCGGGTTTCTTCAGGCACATCGGAGCGGACAAATGCAGCATCCTAACCGAGATCAAGTAATAAGAACAAGAAAAGTAAGTCACACTTGCACGAGCACCAGCGCTGATGAGTGATTCGAGAATAACGAACCTGTCCTTCACGGCGTGTTTGGCCAACGCGTAGGCAACGTGGCACACCCATTCATTGTAGCTGTTGTACTTGTGCGGTGACCAGAGATCGGCCGTGGCAAGAGCGATCTCGGGGAGAGCATACGGGAAGACAGGAGGCTGGGAGGGAGAGATGCGCGCAACATTAGGGGCTTACTAAATAGTATAAGAAGAAACGAGCGAAAGGGCGTACCTTGGCGTTCTTGACCGAGGGGCGGTAGGGCATCAGCTCCTCCTTGATCTCTTCGCTCAGAGCGTTGAGGGCGCTGTTTCCAGAGTTTGTGCACAGAACTGCTTTCAGACAGTTAGAGGCCATGTGCAGAACGTCGACATCGGTGTCGGTGAGGTAGGCATTCAACAGCTCCAAGATTGAGATCTGTCGGCCGGTTTGGCGCGTGCAGGGTTAGTGGAGAGACTGAACGGCAGAGAAAGGAATTGAACGTGGTACCTTGGCGGCCTTGGTCTGTTGCTCCTTGGACGCCCGCCCTGGGGGACCACCAGCCGACTGCGAGGCGTCATGCGGGAACGAGAAGGCGATGGCGTAGGGGTCGACCGCACCCAGCTCGCCCAGGCATTCACCAGCCATTTGCTGGATCGCGCTGTCGTATTGAGGAGCGCACAGCTGTACGAGCTCCCAGATCAACCGATCGATCAGGCTCTGCTGTGTCTCGGCGCCCTGCGACGCAACTGCCATGGATCAACAGAAAAACTCGTCAACGTCGTGAGACAAGCGTGCAGTTGATCGATCGGTTGGTTGGCGTACCTTCGGATGAAGGTGCCTGTTGTTGCTGCTGCCCCAAGTAGGGCATTTGCGCCTGCTTCAGTAGACGAGTGAGATCCGTCTTGGACGTCTTGAGCAGCCTCTTGAGGTGCGCCAGGGAAGCGATCTTCGTCGCAACGGAGATGGCGGATGACGCGGCGACCTTGTGCGCCATCGAGCCCGTCCCAGCTCCCGCCCATGTGCGAATGAAGCGCTCGATCTCTCCGGCCAGGCTGTACTCGCCTCGCATACTAACAGCAGACAAACTTGAGTAGCTGCCGGACGTCAAAAGAAGAAGACCAATTGATATGGTACCTGTAGTAGATTCGGTTGATCTCGGCGAATACGGGGCTCTCCGGGAACGGGTCCAGGTGCAGTATCGCGTCCTTGATCTGGGTCTGCTTCATCAGTAGCGAGAGCACCAAGAGGGCCTCGAGTTGACCCGACTTGGTGACCCGTTGCGCGAGCGGAACGATCGAAGTGACGATGGCCTTAAGGTGGTGGCCCAACCTCTTGCCGTTCTTCTCCAGTGCGAGTGTCTATTGAACGGAGGGAGAGTTCAGCAAAAGAAATCATAAATAGAACAGCTTGCAAGCGAAACTGAAAGAAAAGCGGTACCGCTATCTGCTTGAGCAGGTTGCAAGAGAGCGAAGCCAGGTTGGGGTTGTTGATGGAGCGGAGGATGGTGTGAATGACGTCACGCAGCACGCTGGCGGTGCAGGCGTTATCGCCCAATATCTCGACGAAGAACTTGAGCACCCGGAAGGCCCTCAACTGATCCTGCGAGCAGCAACCGCAGAGAAAGACGAAAGTTGAGCAGGCTCAACTCTCAAAAACTGAGAGAGTCGATGTGCGCGTGGTACCTGGCGCCGATGGGCGGTGGCCAAGCGCTGGTTGAGGTGTAGCAATATCTTCTGCACTCGATCCTTGGTCTTGAAGAAGAGGGAGACCACTTCCACCTTGAACCCTTGAGCCAAGTGTTTCAGCACGTTCTTGATGGTGTCGGCAGAGAAGTAGAGATTGCTGTCATCTTCGTCCTCTTCTTCCTCCTTCTCCGCAGACCGCTCTTGGCTCTCGCTGTCCTCAACTGCATTAAACATGGCGTGAAGCGTAAGGTTACAAGTTGAGCTGTAGCGAGACGTATCTTACAGGGATCAAACACCAATGGACCGCGTACCAGACAGTTGAATCTTGGTGAGGTCGAGCAGCTTGATGAGGATCGTGTCGAGTTCTTTCGGTATCAGCTGGTTCACCACCTCCGCACCCACAAAGGTCGGCAGAAAGGTCTCGCAAATGTACATGCCCAGGTCCTTCTTCTCCTTGCTCGGCGCGTAGTAGAGCGGAAACGTTTGGGCAAAGATGGCCGGGTAATGCTGGAGCACTGCCAAGAGCCCAAAGTGTTTCATTAGCCCTCACGCTACGTGTCTGACCGACACGCACACACACCGCACATTGAGCATACCGAGTTTCTCGGGAGTGACGGCCAGCTGTTGTGCGACGAGCTCGAGGTTGTCGCGGTCGGTCAGATAGACGAGCTTGGGTAGCAGGATGGCGGCGAAGTGGCTGAGGAAGTCCTTGAGGCTGGCTTCGTTGAGGAGGTGAATCGGGAAGAGGTGTAGCGGGAACTTGGCCTCGCACCACCGGCCCAGGAGGAAGGGCAGGTGGTCTGAGAGCAGCGATTGAGACGAGGGATAGGAGAGCGTCAGCGCGATGTGCTCGATGATGTAGGCCACGAGGTCGGACATCTCCTCTGCTTCTTCTCGGCCGCCTTCGTCGTCATCTTCAATCTCGTCTTCTTCGTCGTCGCCGTCGCGCTTCTTCTCTTTTCCCTTGCGAGAAGACTTGGTTGTCGCTGCGGCCTTGGTTGCGGGTTTCTTCTCTTCAGCACCGCTACCGCTAATGACGCACAGCTCGAACAAGATGCGCTGCTCGTTGTCCGGAGACACACACGCAATCTCCCCGAGCGTGAGCAGGGCGGTGACTCTGCCCTCCTCCGAATGGTACTTGCCTGTGACAGGGTGAAAAAAGAAGTTGAAAATGAGAGAGCGCCGGGAAGCGAGCCTTGTTGACGGGGGAGGCACGTACTAATAGGCAGCAGCTGGGGCGACAAGTCGTTGAAGATTTGGGCTTGGTGCGGGTAGAGCGAGAAGAACAGGGTGATGGCCCGGCTCATGTACTTGCGCACTTGATAGCTCGGGTCCTGTGTTTCGGTGTTACGCCGGGCACGAAGAGTGAGTGAGTGGGTAAGTGGCAAGGTTTGGAGGAAAAAGAAGTGGGCTGAGCCAGTCCGCCGACGTACCTGGAGCAGCTTGAGAAAGACCTCGGAGAAGTCCTCGCCGTCCTCCTCTTCGAGGTTGAGGAACTCACGGACGCACTGTGCCAGGGCCACGCGAGTGGGCCAGCTAATTTTGCCGTTTTCCCAGAGGGCGACGAACGTCTTGAGCAGCGCGGTGCCGATCTTGATTACAAACTTTCTGTGGTCCTCCGAGCTGATGGTCTAAAATTCGCACGGTCACGCAAGAAAAAGGAGTGAGGACTGGGTCATGTTGTCCATTTGTTGCTTGGCGCCGCGAGAAGAGCGTTCCAATACCTTGGCGTTGAGGAGACCGATAACGCGCTCGACAACCCGCAGCAGATTCCGGCGTACGGACTCCCGGCCAAATGCGTCCGGCTGCGAGGTGAGCCGTCTGATGCCCGTCAACACCTATGGTGGGGTGAAATAAACGCCCCAGGCCGACATAAGGTCAGTGCACACCTATTGAGCAGAATGCGCACGCGCACGCGCACGCGCACGAACACCCAAATGATGCGGTACCTTTTTGACATAGTTGGCCTTGGTCTCGTGGCCCAGGTCCTTTCCGGCCAGACGCGCGTCATCCAGCGGAAGCGCAGGAGGGTACACGCAGTCGTCGTAGAACATGCTGTCCTTGTCGACAGGAGCAGCTGGTGGTACCCATCATTTAGAAGTGTGAGCGAGCGCTCTGCTATGTAACTAATCACCTTATGATGTTGCAGTTGATTATCGTACCGGACGTCTGAAGCGCTGGTTTGCTGTTGCAAATGTCCAGCAGGTGTGCGGCCAGCTCGAACTTGAAGTTGACGATCTGGGTGAGCTTGAACAGCTCCATCAGCACATCACCGATGCTTTCGACGGACTGGCAGAGCTGCGACGTGGCGATCTTGGCTATCGTGCGAGCTGCCATCAGCACACAGTCGTCGTTGGGCGTGCTGGCCATTTCGCCTTTAGAGGAGTGAAGAAGATGGTCAGCTTCTGTGGCACGAGTGGACGGAGGAGGTCGAAGGGCCTAAGTACTGGAAGCCAGTTCGCTAGCACTTGTATCGCCGAAGCTCTCCTGCTTGGCTCGACCTCCTCGCATGGGGCTCTGCACCACTGGGGTCTCCTCCATCAAATCTAAGTCCACAGTGTCGGATCGAGAGTGAGACCTGGTCGCTATGAGGGCCTGTGGGGAACACACACTTAAGTCGTTGTACAGTGACTTGCGGCAACGTGATAAAGGCTTTTTTGTACCTGGCCCTGACTCTCCTTGCTCTGCTTCTGCACTGCGGTGCAGTACTCGTCGAGGTAGCTAATCAGGAAGGCCGTAAGCGGCTGGAGGAGGTGCTGGTAGCGGTCCAGCGGATTACTTGCGCTCTCGATCGACGAAGCAAAGCTGGCATCGCTCCCCCGAGGGGTGCGGTTGTTTCCTTCGGCTCTGCGGGTCTTTCCTTCGGGCCGGGAGGCCGTGGTGCTAATCCCTCGCGGACTCTCGCCGGCGGAGGCAACTGCCCGGGGCGAGCCGCTGCGTGATGCAGCCCATGACCCGACCAGCGAATAGAGCCGCTGGAGGAGCTGGTGCAGGAGCTGAGGGTGCGTGGTGAGCAGCGGCACGTTGGTGGCCAGGAAGTCGAGCAGTGCGGCGAGCGAGGAGTCGGCCAGGGTCATCACGCGCTCCACGTCCACGGCGAGCAGGGAGTAGTCGGCTGACTTGGACGACGAAGACGACGACGGCGCGGACGAGGAAAGGAGGAGCGGAAGGAGGATGACGATGACCTGGGAGAGGTTGCAGATCTCTACCAGAACGAGCATTAGCTTGTGCTTGTCTAGACCCATCGTCTTCAGCTTCTGGGCGCTGTCGAACAGGGCACGACCGAGGCTCAGCAGTTCGTCCGTGCGGCCACAGAGTAGCTCGATGCAGCTGCTCTGCAGTCGTATGCGCAAAGGCACCGAGATCTGGTTTTTGCCAAAGTGGTGCTTGGTCGGCGCCGACTTGCTGCCCGGAGTCGTGCTGAGCTGGTCACCAGCGTACAGCTTGCGCGAACAGTAGACCTCTGCCAGTCTCCGCTCCACCATCTGCGATTCACTTAAGCTCACTCCTGTGTATAGCGAAAAGGAGAGTTAGGAAGTGGTTGGGTGTTGGGCGCTGGGCGTTGAGTTGCTGTACCAGTGTAGTCCTCGATACCGACATACAAGGCGGGGTGGTCAGGAATCGAAAAGTCGAGCGATGCAGCCGCTACGCTCCTTCGAAATGGATGGGAATCCTGGCTCGAGCTTCTTGCATCTTCTTCCTCGTCGAAAGGGTCCTTGATGGCGGGCGACGGCCCAGGTCGGATCAGCGCAATGACGGCCGACGCGATGAGGTAGGGCGAGATCGGTTTGAGCATGTTCTTGGACAGTCGGACGTTGATGGTGTCGCGATTGAGAGACAGGAGCAACCACTCCACGAGTCGCTCTCTCTGGGTGATCTGGCCATTGTTGTCCTTCGCCGCTGTCGGATCGGTCGAGGGATCGCCGTAGCGTCGCTTCTTCAGCCCGCGCGCCACCTCAGCGTGGCCGCCCCACTCCGCGGCCGCGTCTTTGATCTCATGGCGGCGCAGAAAGCTGATGACGAACTCAATGGCGGCGATGCCGCACTTGGCAGGCTCGTTGAACAGCGAGGCCTTCCAGAGCTCGCCTTGCGACTCGCCCACCAGCTTGGCGTCGACCAGGTCGTGGTCGAGAATCTCCTTCATGAGCGCCAGCGCCAGCTCGACGCTGCCCGAGTTGTAGTAGGCCATCTTGCGTACCAGCGTCTCCCAGACGCCTTGCCAGAGCATGCCCACCGCGCCTCGGTCCACGAGCCTGCGCTGCGACTCGGTCTTCTTGAGCGGTGCGCGCTCGAGGAGGCCCAGCTCTGGCACCGTCGACTCTAGAGTCAGGTCGCCAGCGTAGGTGGTCTGCACGGTCTTCACGAGCCCAATGAGCCCAGCGAGTGTCCAGGCCTAGACGCGCGACACGGAAGGTAAGTATTCAGCTCTGCAAACGTATCGACAAAGCAAGCCAGGAGCGACCTACCTCGACTTCGGGCTTGTCGGATAGATCGCCCTTGAGAATCATCGCCAGACTTTCAACGCCCTGAAGGTGATACCTGGGCGGCAAGAGGTACGGATGCTTGCCCAGCATGACCGTCAGGAGCTGCAGCCATGGCAGGACCGAAGACGAGAGCACGTAGGCACCGTCGTCTGCTCCGATGATGGTGATGCCGCCGCCGCTGCTTCGTCGCCCTGTTTTCGGTCAAAGAAAGATAAGCTACCGCATATAAAAGGTGAAGAAGAAAAGCTATAGTGCCTTCTGCTATCGTCGGCGCCAATAGGTTGCTGCCGCTGGTGGCGCCGAGCGCCGCGGGAGACGGGAGAGCCGACGCCATCATCTCAAACACGTCGGTCTGTTTCCGCCGCTTCCGCGGTTTGGTGGACTCGGGTTCAGCTTTGGTGGGCGTGGGCTGATTCTTGCGTTTCAGTTCCTCGCTTGACTCCAGCTGGTCCTGTCAATTGATGAGCTGAGATGATGGCAAACCTTAAGCAAGGGGGAGTAGGGAGCCTAGGTACCTCCTGGGAAGAAGGCGCCGTCATACAAGCCCGACGATGGGCCATGTGCAGAAAGACATCCACGGCAAACTCTAGAAATGATCGCCACCGATCTTCCAGGAACAGAGGGTCTTCTTCGTTGAAGCGAGACTGTCGCATCCGATTGCTGCAGACGAGATGGGTTGATCGATAGCCAACGTGGTAAGTAGTGCGGAAACAAAACTCAATAGTGATAGCGTACCTGGAGAGAAGCTGGTAGGCCTGGCCTGCGCTCCTCTCAAGCTCTTTCGTCACCAGATCAAACAGGGTATCCAGGTAATCGATGCCATAATGCAGTCTGACCTCTGTGCATCAGACACAATGAGAACCATATGACACAATGAGAAGGATTAGAAACGAAGTAGCGCTTGTTATCAGAGAGGAAGACTACGGTCACGCACCTACAGCAGGATTGGCGGTAGACAGGATCTTGCCGGTGAAGGAGGTGTGGAGCAGGAGCTGAAGCCGGAAGAAGTATACGATCTGTTCCTTGAGCAGCTGCTGACGGGTGTCCCACCGTTTCAGGAAGGTGGCATGCAGCTCTGTCCCGAGCTGACGCGCACGCGACCCCTCGTCCATCGCGCAAGTCTGCAGCAGATAATTGAGGGCGGACAACAGCGTAGCTGAAGCACAAGAAAGTGTTAGATCAGAAGTTAAGAGCTCTCGAGGAGCGCCTGGAGCTGGGGGCTCACACCTGATGGCTTGTTGTCCTCCATGTGCTCGGAGAAGTATTTCTTGAAGAAGGCGTAGAACTTGGTGAAGAAGGGCGCCAACTCCATCGGGTAATGAGTCAGGAGACAATGGTAGGTGCGAGCGTAGATCTGATGTTCGATGGCGGATGAGGGAGTAGACAGGAGGTACTCGCCATACAGCGCCAGTAGTTCTGTGCCCCAATTCGACCGATTGATGTGAGCTGCAGCAAGCCTAACACCAGGCAGAGCTCTGACACCAACAGAGGGTCTACCAACCTTCGAAGAAGCTCGAGCTCGCAAGCTGGCAGTAGCTGGGGACGGGTAGAATGTAGTCGCATAGGAGATCGCTGTACTCCTTCAGGAAGGGCTGCTGTTGGGCGTCGCTCTGGCACAGCATGCGTACGAAGTGCTGCGTGAGGTCCTTGATCGACAGGAACAGCCGTGGGCCGCCTGCAATCGTACATTGACGTGAGCTGCTGACATACGGTTCCTTGATGGCAAGCTGTGAAGAAGAAGAAAAAACAGTCACGAGGAGACGGACGTACGTTGCTCAGCGATCTTGAGCGCATTCTTGAGAGCATCGAGCACGTCCTTCCGCAACGCCGGCGGCTTGGCGGCCTTGCGCTTGGATGACTGGATGTGCTCCACTTCGCTCTCCACCATGGCCACCACGGCACGCACCACATCGTCCCATGTGGTTGTATGCCCTGAGCGTGCGTGCGTTGGTGGCGGTCGGTTGTGGACACAAACGAACAAGACATCGAGCATGAGCAGAGCACCACATGCAACAAAGAGTGGTGGCAAGGAGGGCGTAGTGGCATGAGCACCTTTTTTTCGGGCCTCTGAGGGCTTGAGTAGTGCAGCGACGCTGCTTTGATCCACCTGCTGGCACACCTTGTCGAGACTGAGTAGTGCCAGCAGCTCGGCCAAGTTTCCCTGTGAGCAGAATGAGCGTGGAGATGAATTTCAGTGTGAGCAGAGTACTTCTCAATCGTTAATCCATCCTAGTGCTACTCAAAGAATGAAGATTTTACGCGAAAGAAGAAATTCTTGATCTAGCACATTACCTTGCGCTCTTTGACCTTCGTGGATGTGGCGAGCAGGTTGCATTTCTGCCTCACCTCCTCCAGCGCCGACATCCTCTCCGCAGTTTAAACAATTGGCCAATTTTTTCGTTTAAAAAAAATAGCAAAAAGGTCTCTTTAATGCGAATTTCTCATTCATTTCCCTCTTTTGCTCATTTCGCATCGTGCCAAGGAGCAAGGAGACGCTGCTGCGACGCCATGAAGCCAAGCCCAGCCCAGTACCGACGTTTCGAGCGTACCAAGTCCGTTCAGTTGGTACCTTATTTCTTTTTCTTATTGTCTTTTTTTCTCTTTTGCCCAACCTTCACCCAACCTCGGCTTTGCCTTCTGGCACACGCAACTGACCTCTTCGAACTCCGCCACATGCAGTTTGCACAAGACTTCAGCGATGAACAGGTTTGCAGCTCTTACTTCTTTGGCATTTGTGCTCGGACCACTAACTGTTTTGCTGGCTCTCTGTCTGTGGCTATTAGATAACAGTCATGCGAGAGCTGTTTGATCTTTGTGACGCTGACGGTGACGGCAACATCGCAGCCTCTGGTATGTACCGCACCTGTACACCCGAGTTGGCTCCCTTAGCTGCAGTCGTCTGACTCACCTCGTTTTCTCTACAGAACTGAGGCAAGTGATGGACGAACTGGGTCTGCAGGTGGGCAAGGAAGAGTTTGAACAGCTCTTCAAGGAATTGGACACCAACAACGACAAAATGATATCCTTTGGAGACTTTCTCAGGTACCCTCAAGCATTGTTTATGTCACAACTTACAATCACTGTGCCCTATTTGCCCCTCCACTCACTTGGCTCTTCTATGATATCGTGCCGTTGCTATTCGTAGTGGCCTCAAGTGGATACAGAAATCCATTCGCATCACGGCGTCCTCTGGCGCGGTGCCAGTCCGCAAGCCGCCCGGGTCGGACGGCTCCTCACCTGCCCCTGCGTCTCCGGGCTCTACTTCCTCGTCGCCATCAATTCCGCCTGGTCCAAGGCGGCTCGGCCGCACCCGAAGCGTCACTCAGTTTATCGAGGAGACGGGTGGCCTGAGCGAAGGAGAACTGGCAAAGATGAAGAAGTTCTTCAAAGAGTGCGACGAGGACCAAGACGGCACGGTACATACATCACACCTCAACTGCTTACCTCTACTGCGTGCAATCAAGGAGGAAACTAGTACTGAACTTCAAGTTCAACCATAGGTGAGCAAGAGGGAGATGTGGAACTTCCTGCACAAGCAGGGAGTCGAGGCCTCCAAGGAAGAGTTCATTTCGTTTTTCAACGAGCTCGATGACGACCAAACCGGCGCCCTCTCCTTCAAACAGTTCGTCACTGGTATTCAGGGTCTACGCAAGGTGAGGGCGCCCCGGCCTCAAGCTGTTGTGCTGTTGCTCCCTTCCCCGTGACACTTACAGTTTCGCTCCAGGGCTTGTACATTCTCCGAGCCGCCCCAGCCCCAGCACCCGCTTCGCCGGCGCCCGTCAAGTCGGCCAGTCCCCCGCCTCAGTACATCAATGCCCGGGCTCGCTCATGATAAGCCCTGTAGACTCACATCGCGTCCTGATGCAGAAGGCTGAATGCCCCCACAGTCAGTCCGCAAGCACGGCGCGCATCGGCTGGCGCTCGCGACATGCCCCGACCATCCGGGTAAGGCTGCCCTGTGTCTCGCGCAACACGATCGTGGTGACTCAACTCAAACAACGCACACACCACCAGTTCTCCGGCGTCGCCGCTGGCGTCCTCCCCCACGATCCACCGCTCTACAGCTGCTGTTGCGACACCGACGGCATCGCCCAAGGGGCACACAATTCCACGTCCCCTGATGCGGAGCAGGACGCTCGCGGATCTCGTGCAGCAGGGTGTGCAGCAAGAGGAGGTCGGCCACGTCCGCGAACTGTTTTCCCTGTGCGACAAGAACGGAGACGGGTCCATTGATATGGTGCGTACCGATAATCCGTTTCTCCCTGCCATTGTTTGACGAAGTAGCTCGGCTTGGCTGACCCGGTTTCCTGGTGCAGGATGAACTAAACGCGGTGTTTGTAGAGCTTGGTGCGCTATTTACCAATCCTACATGATAAGTCTAGTACTGTCACTGCTCACAAACTTCGTGTGCGCTCACTCAGGAATCCGAGCAACGCGGGAAGAAGTGGCGTCCCTGTTCCAGAAGTTGGCCAGTAACCGTCGAGTCATCACCTACGACGAGTTCCTCAACGGCATGCAATGGCTCAATAAGGTGAGTTGTGCAATCTCACTGCGTGAGTGGCGATGTCTTGGCCACAATACACAGCAGTTTTGATTTGATTCATCATATCTGAACCCTACAGGGCGTGGTACTGTCAAATACACTCGAGCAACAAGCTGGCGCTCCTGCGAAGCGAGAGGAAGCACAGAAGAGAATTGCAGAGTTGGAAAAGGCCAACGAGGTCCTGCGCTCGGTATGACAAATCGAGCGAATACTGTGTCTGGACACACGCACACGCACCACCGCACACGCACAAAACTAACTTTGTCTGCGGTTGTAATGCAGTACTTGCAAGAGTTCGTTGGAAAGGTGGCGGTGAGGGCCGACAAGGAGTGCAAGACCCAGCATCCCAGGGTGCGCTTCTGGACGTCTATCTAATCCGAGGAGCCGCGGCTCACCCATCTATGTGTGAATGCAGACTGCTGCTATGTTGTTGGAGCTGCTTGACTACCCGCTCATACGCCAGGTGCGTACCATCATCCCATGAGAAGTTGTTGTTGTTTGTGTCCAGTCTCTGATGCGTTGTGGCTCGGGCCAGATGGAGGGCTTTGTCGGCGGGAAGCTGACCACCCCGGAGTCAGACGAAGCCATCACCAGCACACAGCGGCAGCTCGCCGCCGCCGGACGGAAGAAGTGACATTGCCACGACCTCCACCACTAGTACTTGATGAGAGCCCGGCAGGATCAGTTGCAGCCTCTTGGCCGCGAGAGTTGTCCCCAGTAGCGGCTCTTGTTCAACCTCCCGTGGTTTTGGTGTCGACAAGAAATCGCGATTTTTTTGGTCTTCGGGGTGAACAGAGGCAAACAAATAAACAAGAACTCGGGACAACAACGGCTCGCCTCGCGGACGTGAACAAAACCACATCCCCGTTCATAATCGAAGGCAGCTGGTGGTACCCCGCAGCTCTGTCTCTCTTCCGCATGGTACGCAGCCCCTCGCCTGACAAGTAAAGATTGGAGGTCTGACTGACCTCCCGTCGTGTTGCAATCGAAGGAGGATAAACGGAAGCACATCATCAATGAAGTCATAGAAACGGAGCGCGCGTATGTCTCCTTTTTATCCCTTCTCGTTCAGGTTCGTCCCCATCATTCCCTTGTTTCTCCCTTCGTTCTTTGTTTTCG
>CDFN01054211.1:0-15237 GCA_000826445.1 Acanthamoeba quina | reverse complement strand
AGGTGGCCTGTTTTTGGAGCGAGAAACAGAAGAAGAGCCATTATGGGTGGTTGTGGAAGCAAGGGCGCCGCGCAGAAGCGGTCGCCGGGCTCCTCGGGAATCAAGATAACAAACGACCGCTCAGTCGAATCAGCCTCGTACGTGCCTCTGCTGACCACGTCGTGCGTGTTGGGCTAATGCTCCCGAACTCTTGTCAGAGGTGAAAAGGTGAAGATTATTTTAGTTGGCGCCGGAGGTGTGGGCAAGACCTCCATCCTGCTCCAGTTCTCCGTACGCTTCGTTCTTTTTTGCTTTCTCTTTCGCTTTTTGCCCCCCCCCACAACAACTTACACTCTTCACGTTGCAAGGATGGTCTCTTTTCGGCTGACCGACCACCGACCATTGGCGTTGGTACGTTGTTGGCGTCGCGATCCCGGTGATGCTTATCTCTGATGGTGACCACGTGTGTGCAGACTTCAAATCACAAGATATCAAGGTGGGCACACCACCGTTCGCCAAGACCGTAAAGCTCGAACTGGTACGCACGTCTGCCTCGGCCTGAGGGTGCGCATTGCGAAGTGTATTCACTTGATTGGCAGTGGGTACGTACAGGCACGCCACCTTCACAACATGGCGGTGTGAGTGCTGAGATGCGCTGTGTGCTGTAGGACACCGCTGGACAGGAGCGATTTCGGAGCGTCATCAGTACCTGCGCCGCCCTTGCCTGCAATGCTTTCTCTATTACGCCCACTAACCTGTGTTCGTGGTTGGTGGGTGACCAGGTTCCTTCTTTCGAGATGCGGATGGGGTGCTGCTGGTGTTTGACTTGACGGATCCTCAGTCCTTATCGTCTCTTGACTCTTGGCTTGTGGTACACCGGCTCTAGTGCTCGCTCTTACCGAAGAGAATCGACATTCACCACATCCCTGCGTTCTGTGAGTGGGCCTTCTAAGGAGGTGCGCAAACATGCGTCTTCCACTGTCGAGGTGTTGATGGTGGGCAACAAGAGCGACCTCGTGGAGAAGCGGAAGGTGTCAGACGAAGAGGCACAGGTAAGGTCATGTCTTTGTGCAAGTGCTGCGTGCCTGGCGCAAAAAGCTGTCGCTCACCTCTGACCCCCAACGCAGGCCGCCGCTGAGGAGTTTGGCCTCAAAATGCTGACCTGCTCCGCGCTTGACCGGCCGAGCGTGATCCGATGTCTGGGCACCCTTGCCGCCGACATTCTCGACTCCAAAAGAAAGCGACGGACCTGACCGTCACTAACCCACACCCTGATGATCACGGCCCAAGTCCAACCTGTCCGCGAAACATGACACGCCTTCGTCTTGCTACAAGGCGTAACGAGAAGCTTGATCCCGTGCATCGGAGCCCGTGCCTGTGCAGCTGGAAGCCCGTTGGCCCAACTTGCTTCTTGCTGTTTCGTGTTTATTACCAGCGAAATTTCCAGACAAATACTTGCCACGGTACCACACCCTCTTCCTCTTGTCGCTTCTTCGCTTCGCTTCCCCACCAGCTTCTTTCAGCTCCTTCACCTTCGTCACCAACAACGACTGCAGTCGCCACTTGCCGCCGCCGCAGCTGTTTCGAACACTCCTCATCTAAAGATCGATCGCCTCCTTCCTTTGGACGCGACACGCCCGATTGACCGACAGACGAGACAAGTCACCAACAACAACAACACACATGATGGCCACACCTACAGCCTCCCCTTCCCTCGCTGCCTCGGACGGTGCTGCGCAGAGGGAATTCCACAAGGCGTCGAAGAAGTCGATCACGCAGGCGGTCGAAAATGCGGTTAACCACCTGATCGAGTCGGTCGATTCCCACAAGAACGAGGATGGCAAGGTCTACAGTGCTCAGGACAAGACCAACTTCGCCAAGGATCTCAAAGATTTCACCGGCGTCTTCAATGCGTTCCTCAAGCAGCGCGGCCAGGTCATCGATTGGAATCTGATCAAGCCGCCCCCGAAGGGCATGATCGTTCCCTACGCCGAGCTTCCGCCTGTCCCCGATGCAGAGAAGGGCAGCTACCTCGACAAGCTCGTAGTGCTCAAGCTCAACGGTGGCCTCGGTACCACCATGGGCTGCGTCGGTCCCAAGTCAGCGATCGAAGTGCACTCCAAGTACACCTTCCTCGATCTCACTGTCCAGCAGATTGAGGTACATCCAAATCTCATCTTGCACTCTACACCATCATTTCCCTCATAATAATCTATCTCTTTGTTAATGATGATGAGAAAGTAAAAACCACATCATGATGCTTGTTCTGACCGCTTGCTTGTCGTGCACAGTACCTGAACAAGAAGCACTGCTCCAACGTGCCGCTCGTGCTCATGAACTCGTTCAACACGCACAAGATGACGCAGAAGATCTTGCGCAAGTACCAGAACCACAAGCTCCAGATCGAGACCTTCAACCAGAGCCGCTACCCGAGGATCTTCAGGGAGACCCTTCTGCCCCTGCCCGACGACATCAACGGCACCCTCGAGGACTGGTACCCTCCCGGCCACGGCGACGTCTTCCCCGCTCTCGTCAACTCTGGCCTCCTCGACAAGTTCCTCGCCGAGGGCAAGGAGTACATCTTCATCTCCAACGTTGACAACTTGGGCGCCACCGTCGACGTCAGTACGTACCACGCCCTTCGCGCGTGCGCGCAACAAGCATGCACGCTGGCCAGTCGTTGCTCACGTGCGCTCTCTTGTTCACCTCGTACGTGTGCAGACATTTTGAAGCACATGGTGCAGACCAACAACGAGTTCATCATGGAGGTGACCGACAAGACCAGGGCCGACATCAAGGGCGGTACCCTCATCGACTACGAGGGCAAGCCCAAGCTGCTCGAGATCGCCCAGGTGCCGGAGAACAAGGTCGACGAGTTCAAGTCCATCAAGAAGTTCAAGATCTTCAACACCAACAACTTGTGGATCCGCCTCGACGCCATCAAGCGCCTCATCGACAGCAAGGTCCTCGAGGACATGGACATCATCCAGAACCAGAAGTCCGTCAACGGTGCCAGCGTCATCCAGCTCGAGCGCGCCGCCGGTGCTGCGATGCAGTACTTCCAGCAGGCCCAGGGCGTCAACGTGCCGCGTTCGCGCTTCTTGCCCGTCAAGAGCTGCTCCGATCTCTTCGTCGTGCAGTCCAACCTCTACTCCCTCTCCAACGGCTCCCTCGTCATGAACCCCGCCAGGCAGTTCACCACCGTGCCCTTCGTCAAGCTCGGCGAGCACTTCAACAAGGTCGACCAGTACAAGAAGCGCTTCAAGGGCATTCCCGACATGCTGGTACGTCGTGAGCAACTCTCCACCGTTCTCACTCATGGCCGCCGCACCACTCCACCGCACTCTTCCTCATCATGGCTCTGAACCTTCTTCTTCCTTCTACAGGAACTCGATCACTTGACCGTCTCTGGCGACGTGACCTTTGGCGCGGGCGTTGCGCTGGCCGGCACTGTCATCATCGTGGCCAACCACGGCTCGCGGATCGACATTCCCGACGGCGCCGTTCTCGAGAACAAGGTGGTCTCTGGCAACCTCAGGATCCTCGACCACTAAACGCAACGCGAGAGAGAGCTCGAACGTTCGGCCGAATCATCACACCGCACACCACACCTCCCACCACACCTCTTACCACACCAACAGCACCGAGCCGCCGTGTGTTTCATAAAGAGAGGGTTTTGACTTCATCGACTACATCGCCGCTGCCCTTGCGTCAGCTTCGAAGCTGAAAAGGAAATAAAGAAATGTTACTCGAAAAAAGAAAAGAGAAAGGAAAATAGACAGTCGGGCTGTGGCGGGTATCGAACGGGGTCACGGCGGGCCCAACGTAAACTTTGGAGAAGAGGTTCGAAACGGAGGTCAAACGTCTTTCGATTTGGTTTTGAGATTCGCGTTCTATGGCTGACCAACTGTCTAACAACTCGCCCAGCACGCCTTCGGCTGCTCTTGCCCTGCCGCCGCCCGTACTTTCGCCCGAGGCGGAAGCATGGCTCTCATCCAACAATCTCAATGAATTCGTACCTTTCCTTCGTGAGGCGGGCTTCATAGACATCGATTCCATCTCCACAATCACCGAATCGTACGCACAGCTCCTCTCCCTTTTTGATTTGCTTCCTCCATGGCCAAGATGGCTTTGAATCAGTAGCATCCCACTTCGATCGAGTGCCCTCCCGCCCCATTGACACTCATGTAAACGTGTTATCTTGTCCATCAGAGATGCTGAGGCGATTGGCATTTCGCAGCTGGGCGCTCGGCGTCGTCTGGTGCGCGCGATTCAGAGGCTGGCCACGACCCTCCCGCCCTCACCGCTCCCGCATCCGCATCTCACCCCACAGCACGTCGGCTCCCCGTACGGCGCCATGCCGCACGGCCTGGTGGGTTCGCCCGGCGACATGGACGACGACGCCCTCTCGCCCAACTCGAAGAAGAAGCGCGGGCCCATGCGGTGTGGCAAGTGCCATCAGTGGAAGAAGACGTGCCACGGCCACTGCACGGTGCGCTGCACGTCGTTCGCCACCTGCCCCACGCGCCACCGGAGAGCCCACCCCGAGCTCAAGGAGGAGGAGAAGGAGCAGCGACGGCGGGAGGAGGAGGAGCGCAAGCGCAAGCGAGACGACGAGAAGGAGGAGAAGCGAAGGGAGAAGAAGGTGCGCAACGAGGAAGAGCAGGAGGAGGAGGAGGAGGGCGACGTCATCGCCAACGGGGTGGACCTCAACGTCTCGGCCAGCGACGTCGTGCTGATGGAGAACGGACAGGCCCTGGTCGTGCCGCCCGAGGCCACCCACCAACAGCACCAGCACCAGCTTCACCTCCAACACCCGTACCACCACCATCAGCAGCACCAGCACCAGCACCAGCAGCACCAACACCAACTTCAGCAGCCGCAGCCCTTGCAACTACACCAGCCGCAGCACCATCCGCAGCAGCCTCAGGTCCAGCACCACCAGCAGCAACCACCACAGCAGCAGCAGCAGCAGCAGCCACAACAGGTGCAGCAGCCCGTCCAGCCGCCGCCTCTCGACAACCAGACCGCATGATCGTCAGCCACTCGGTCGGCAAGTGTGTAGCGCACAATGGCCGATATACAATAGCAATAAACACAACACACACCTAACACCTTGTGGCAACCAACAGTGACATGTTGATTTATTATTACTCACTTGTTTTTGTGATTATCGTATTATTGTTATTATTCGCAAAATCGATTATGAGGAAAGATTAATCTTGTCATTATTATTATTATTCGTACTTGTGTCTCCGTGCGTGCGCGAAGGTGTTTGTTTTCGAAGCGAAGCGAGTCGGTTGGGGTGGCGCGCGCAGCCCATCGGTGTTGTAACAGCAGCTGGGTGCTGATGACGGTGGTGACGTTGTTCGATGGAACGAGGGACGCGAGGTGTTGCGTCTCGCCGTGCGCGTGCGGGCGTCGTGCTGTCAGCACGTCATAAATAAAAAAAGTCGATGTGGTGGAGGAGGAGTAGAGTAGTAGCAGAAGTAGACGAAGAGGACGAACGGAGGCCGAGGCCGGACGTCGATCGATGTCGAGGAGAGGAGGGCAGAGAGGGGAAGAGTCATCATACAAGATCGCAGGTTGGTCGGCTGGTCGAGGCTCGATCTCTCGGTCTCGAGGGAGTCGAACAACGCGCGAAGAGGTGGGAGCAGGAGATGAAGTTGTAGGGGTGAAGGAAAGGAAGGCGATGCGAGGGCGGAGGGGTAGAGATGTAGCTTTTACACGGGCCTGCCGGTGATGGTGGAGAAGCAGGAGATGGACTGGCTCTTCTGCTTCTTCCAGCTCCTCTTCTTGACCAGATTGTTCCACTTCAGCAGCTCCGTCTTGTATTCGGGATCCTGCATCGTGCGATACTCCGGCGGCGTGCAGTGTTGACTCTGCAAAAAGCCACGCGCGTTTCCGGATTAGATTATGAACGTCCCCGCCTCGCCACCAGGTGAAGGCAAACAGTTCAGTTACCTGGCCCTTCTCGAAAAACTCCTTGTAGCCGCCGCGAAGTAGGTACACGTGGGGGTAGCAGGTCTTGGGGTGCCTGTCGATGTTGGCCTTACGGTCCAATCCGCGCAGGTGCCTGATCCTACAGTGTGCGTGTGCGTGTGCGTGTAAGATTAGGGTACGCTTAGGGTGTGCACGCTGTGGCTGTTTTTCGCACGTACCCTGCAGGGCCTCGCTTGGACGAAAACTCGCAATGAAAGATGATGATCGTCTTGTCCCGGTCGGGCAGGTCGCGGTCCACCGGGAATTTCTCCTCGATTTGTTCGAGCCGAGGCAAGTTGATCGCGCCCTGGAGACCGTGTGCAGAGGCAAAAGGGGCGAGAGGTGAGCCACCCAAAAACGGAGAGTGGCCCGCTACCAACGGCGAGCAGCGACAAATAATCATATCGTACCTCGATGTGGCCGCCATCGAACTCGTACGGATACCGGCAATCGACAATGATGACCTCGTTAAAGAAGTTGGAGTACTGCCCGGCCAGGACCTTCATCACCTGCAGTTGCGATTGATCGGCCAGCCCGGACGTCGGTGGTTAGGCCAAGAAAAGGCCACTTTGCCACAATGTGTGGGGGGTGAGAGGCTTTTGGTGGTACCGTTTCGACAGAAATGGCGTCGAGGAGCGAGGAGTCGGACACGATGGGGAGCACCGGCTTCTGATACCATTCCTGTATGCCATGGCGGAGGAAACACGCGCGTGTAAGATGGGTTGGCATGCCGCTGCAGCATCGTCGACACAGAAGGAGGAAGGGGCGCTACCGTGATGTCCGAGAGGGAGGAGCAGGAGAAGGCCATTCGCGGAGACTTGCTGAGGCTCCTCTTCCTCTTCGAAGGTTGCTCGTCTTCGTCCTCGCCCGCCTCTGCGCCCTCGCTCTGGTGGTCGGGAGGGGCGAGCAGCCCCCGGCCCCTGCGGGGGCCCACGGGGAAGGTGCCCGTCTGGTTCAACTCCTTGATTGTCGATCAGTGCACGTGTGAGTGGCCCGTGAGACCGCCACAGGATTCGATTGGGGCGCATACCATCGACCAGGCGGCATGCAGGTTGGACAAGCTGACCGATCGAGTTCGAAGCGCCTGGAAGGGACTCTGCGGAACCGGGGCTGGCGAGCACACGCTCGGCTTGCTCGGGCTGGCGAGCTAAAGAGAGCGAAAGCAAGCGGGTGGTCAGAAGTCGGCAATTTGACGCGATGTACGCGCGCAACGTGTCGCCCCGGTGCGGTTGCGTACATCCATGGGTCCGATGCTGGTGTGATCGGTCGAGGGCAGGAGAGGCTCGGACTTGGAGAAGGGACCCATGCTACCGAGAGGTTCGTTGAGGCCAAAGGGCATGATGGGGGGCGTGGACGCCGGGCGGGCGGGCGAGGGCTGGCCGGTGAGAGGCAAGAGCGATCGAAAGGCGCGACAGCCGCGCGACTTGGAGCCCTGACGCGCGGGCGAGTGGAAGGCCGAGGCGTCGCTGCGTCGGCTCACGCGCGGGGACAGATTAAGCGAGTTGTGCAGCGTGCTCTTCGGTGTCTGAAGGCGCTTGTTGAGGGGAAGCGACCCGGATGTGGTGGCGGTGGCGGAGAACGAGATGGACGGCGCGGACGACACGCGCATGGGCGAAGGGGCTTCCTCGCCCGAAGAGGACGAGAAAGAAGACGCTGGAAAACCGGAAGGCGAGTGAGAACGCTGACAGCGATTGGGGGGGGGGGAGCCGGTGAGGTACGAACCAGAGCCCTCGAGCCTGAGCTCCGGAAGCGGGTTGGGGCGGACGGGTACGGACTTGGCGCGTCGTGTGGCGAGGGGACTGTTTTGGGCGCGGTCGGTGGCAACTCGAAGGCTGCTGTGGTGCCGTGGAATGCCCACCGTGATCATCGTGCCGGCTGACGAGCCGTCACCTGGCAAGCCCAGCCCAGCGCTGCCACCGTTGCGGAAGTTGAAGTGGTTCTCCTTGTCGCGTTCGAACGCGGCAGAAGCACCAGTCTGGCCGAGGCACAGCGTCGCATCGTCGCGAGAGAAGGAATTCGATCGAAGCTTGTTACGAATGTGGTCGGGAGGGATCTCGCCGCTGATCTCGCGCAAGGCGTCGTCCCACTGCTGTTGGCCGCTCGGAGAGGGCGCAGATGTGAACGAGGATTGCGGCGCTGCGTCGATGGAGATGCGTGGTAGCTGGTCCTCCGAACGCGAGCGACGCCCCAGGCTGCTCTTGGCCGCCCCGACGTGCTGAGGATGCAGGGTGGCCCTCTTCATCGGCGATGATGGTGCGTAGTAGAGGTGTTCATCCCCGCTGC
Organism: Acanthamoeba quina; assembly: GCA_000826445.1. NCBI lineage: Eukaryota > Discosea > Longamoebia > Acanthamoebidae > Acanthamoeba > Acanthamoeba quina. The sequence goes on along the minus strand of CDFN01054211.1, from coordinate 6,993 downwards.
TCGAGTCTTCGTCGTCGACGTGCAGTAGGGACACGCAGTAACGTGAGGCCGGGCCGCTGATGGTGACATCGTCATCGAAGGACTCGGGGCATGAGAAGTCTTCGAAAGACTCTTCCATCGAGTACTCGCCTCCATCCGAAGGGCAATCGTCTGCTGCGGATCGATCGACCGAGCGGCGAGGCGACACGCAAGGACTCACCAAGTGAGTAGCGCCCAGGGTCCGGGTAAGTGTGAGAAGCTCTGTTGAAGGCGATGCCGCGCGCGTTCGCGGCCGCATTGGTCGGGCCAACGATCTGCTGCGGCCGAGCCCCATTTGTTGTATCTCTGCAGACGCTTCCTCGAACTCCATGTTGCTCATGGTGCCACGCGACTTCTGGGCGTTCCCGGGTGCTCGACGCAATCTTCAATCGATTCAAGCGGACCCAATCGATCGAATGCACACGCGGGGGGCGCAAATGCGGGAAGAAATCGAGACCGAGACGCGGAAAAAGCCCCGATGCTCCTCAGATGTCCCGCCTCTGCTGTGGTGTGGTAGTTGGTGTCGAAGGGGGGCAGGTCCACCCTCACCTCGTCTCGTGCGCGGGTGGTCTTTCACAAACGCTCGGCGCGGTTTTGTTTTGGGACGACGTGGTATTGCCGAGGTGGCAATACTTGTGTGTGTTGCCCTCGTTTCGGCCCTGTCTGTTGCAAAGTTTTGGCGCCAAGCGAAAAAGAAATCTTTTTCTTTGCAGCATCAGGGCCCACCTTCCTTTTGGCCACCCTACCAGTTCAAACGCAAACGAACAGACTCGAGATCCACAACCAAGAAAGGCAAGTCCACGGCAGTGTTTGCGTGGGTGAGATTCGATAACGCGTGGAGCTCAGTTCCTTTCCTGTTGTCGGGACGCCTCTTCCTGCGTGCATAAACTCGCGATAAGGTCAATCTGGCGCTGTCTAGCAACACCTAGGAAGTGCTGCGTTCGCTGGACGCGTTCGGCCTCGACCTTCTCCAGCGCTCCGTGGAGAGAGGCGACACCGCCACCGCCGCCCTTCTGCAGTTCGTGCAGGTCGAGTTCCTTTTGGCTCTGCCGCTTGGTTCGCTCGTACGCCTCTCGACGCTCCTGTGAGGTCAAGATAGGTCTCGAGAGTTAGGAAATCAGGAGCAACCCAAGCACTTGTTCGCGCACCTTGATGTGCGCGTGGTTCTGTTGGTAGAAGAGGATGGTCCGATACAGATCCCACGCTGAAAATTCCGGCCACAGCACGTCCACAAATGAGAGGCAAGAGTGCGCAGACTGTCCCGGCACAGCGAATAGCGTTGTGGTGCAGCAATGGTTAGGTTAGCAGTGGCCTAAACCAAAGAAAGGACCGGTGCGTACCTGCCACAGAAGATAATCGCTGAGCCTCTTCTCGCCGGAGGTGCGGATGAGGATGTCCAGCGGCGGACAGCCGGACGTGTACATGCACTCCTCCAGCAGATCGCCGTTGATGTCCCTGCGCACCGAACAATCGTGTCAGCATCATGTTATCAACCAGGGAAAAAACCGGTAGATGGGATTGCGGAAATGTACTCAACGTTGATGAGGCCCTCCTGGACACCGGCAGAGAGGGTCTGGGCAGCGGTCACCATCTCTGCACGCGCTGTGTAGGAGAAGCACACATTCAACACGGCTCTGCACACCACACGGCTCATCAGACGACCAAAACCAAGCGCCAAGAGGATCCAGCGGGGTCCCACGTACTTGGTGTTGTTTCGTGTGTTGTGGATTGCCGTCGCCATTGAACGCTGCAAGTAGTCGGGCACTAGAGAAATGTCTCCAAGCACTCGGATCGACACGCCGTGTTTGTGTATGATGCCCCTGAAGGCCGCATCATCATCAGCGCCAAGCGAAGGTGGCGTGGACGTGCAGCACAGTGGTCCGATGGGCGGTAAGGAGGGGCGCACTGTTGGTTGAGAAGCTCCTCGAACTTCTCTGCCGCGAGTCGCATCAGCGTGCTCACTTCCTCTGGACTCCTTTTGAAGTTCTCAATCGAAAACGCGTAGACCGTCACCACTTCCACGCCTAACTCGAGGCACCACTCGAGCGCCTACTCCCGGTGCCCACCGTGAGGTGAGTCTGTATGGTTTGAAGACGCGAAGCAACGAGAATGCGATGTACCTCTTTCAGTTTGTTGAATCCCATTGTGTGCCCTACGATCTTCTCCATTGACTTCTTTTGCGCGAATCTTCGGTTTCCGTCCATGATGAAGCCGATGTGCTTCGGCAGTGGGCCACAGGCAAGGACGGCATTGAAAAATTTACGAGTCCACAACTCGTACCAAGGTCGCGGCAGGCTCCCGTCGGCCCGCGTCTTGGGTTCATCGTCTCTCTCCGTCGCAGTGTCCATCCCAATTGTGGCTGCGAAGATGAAGATGAAGATTACCTTCTGTGTTTTGGGTCACACGTCACCTGCTGCCTCGCATTCCAATTCTTAAGAATGCAAAATATGCGAGTGAAAGTTCGCAGAAGCAAAAAAAGGAGCTGGAAAAGAGGCAGGAATGGGTGGAAAAAGACAAGAAGGCAAGCAAAAAGCCGAACCCTCGTTGCATCTTCGCGTTCTCACTACTCGACGCGAAACCGCGACACGGCGGAGAGAATCTACGTAGGACAAGTACAAGTACCATCAATCGGAGAGAAGATAGGAGGGACAAGAGAATCAGAGATCGATAGGAAAGCAAGCGACGAGACGCAGGGCCACAACGAAACAACAATCGAGACGCGTCGGAATCGGGAGAGAATGGAGCAAGTAGAGGCAGGTCCCCACGCTCAGGGCACCACAGGAGGCTCGAGAGGTCAACGTAGAGGCGGAGGTAATCGAGTGCGCTACACCGAGAAGGTGTTCGTTCCCAAGCAGAGGAACCCGAACCAGCAGCCCACTTCCGCCGTCGACCCCTTCGCATCCAATGCGCCGTTCGACAATCCTCTCGACTACCTGCCGCTTCCTCCACCCCACGTGATCGATCCTTCCATTCAGGCCGAGCTCCAAGCCACAGGCAGCATGCAGCAGGCATCGAGGCGGAATGAGAACGGCCGAGGTATTCGAGGACCGCGGCGCGGCGGGCAAGAGCGAAGCGCGGTAGAGGGAGCACCTCGCCTCGAGGACGCCTCGCGGCGTGGCCGAAGAGATGGCCAGCGAAACGGAACCAACCAGCGCAGTCGCGCGCGAAGAGATTCTCCGTCTCAGGAAGTGGTAATCGATAGCCACCTCCCTCCGCACGAGCACGCGCCCGAAGCTGGAGGTAGTGAGGCGGTTGCAGCTGCACCGGTGGCGAGAGGGAATGCACGAGGAGGCGAGAGGCGAGGCGAGGCGCGAAGGAACGGCAACGAACGGCAGGACGCTCGAGACCGCAACCAGCGAGGAGAACGACGTAACGAACGAGGCCAGCAGCAGCGAGGAGGGAGGAGCCAGCAGAAGGAGCACCGTCATCACCATGACAACTACGCCCATGCTCACGCTCGGGTCGCGACCACAGCGGCTCATGGCGAGATGACGGATCTGGCCGAGGAGCTGCTCGCGGGTCTGCTCAACGATTCCTACGAGTGCATGATCTGCATGAACAACGTCCGTCGACGCCAGTCGATCTGGCACTGCGAAGAGTGCTACGCGCTGTTCCACCTGGACTGCATCTCCAAGTGGAGCAAGAACTCGCTCGAGGAGGCTCGACAGGTTCCTCAAGGCATCCTCCCACAGAAGCCGCCGGCTGACGGGTGGCGTTGCCCGCACTGCAACAAGACCCATCGACAACACGAGGGTCCGCCCGTGTCGCGGTGCTTCTGCGGCAAGTACGCCAACCCCGAGTTCAACCCCTACATCACTCCCCACAGCTGCGGCGACCTCTGCGGCCGCATGCGTGCTGGCACAGATTGTCCGCATCCGTGCAACTTGTACGTACCTTCCACTTTGCTTGTGGCTGCTGTTTTTCTCTACGCCGAGATCGCAACATACTGATGACGTCTATTCCTTTATGTAGGCCATGCCACCCCGGCCCGTGCCCACCGTGTTCAGCGACGGGTCCGGTGAAGTACTGCTGGTGCGGAAACGAGGAGTATCGCACCCGGTGCGGCGAAACCGATCCCGGCCGAAGCTGCGGCGAGCTGTGCGACCGGCCGCTAAACTGCCGGAAGCACAGGTGCGAGGAGCCCTGCCATCCCGGGCCGTGCCAGAAGTGCACCAAGCAACTGCCGATGAAATGCTACTGCGGCAAGACCGAGGAGGAGCGTACGTGCGGCACCGAGGTCGAGGACAAGGCGAGCGGCGAGACGCGACACTTCACGTGCGGCTCCATCTGCGGCCAGAAGCTAGCCTGCGGCAACCACACCTGCCGGCGCGTCTGCCATGCCGGTCCTTGCGACGAGTGCGCGCTGCTGCCCAAGCGCGTCAAGAAGTGCGCGTGCGGCAAGACAGACATCTTGTTCCTCGTCGCCCCGCGTACCAGCTGCCTCGACCCGATCCCCACCTGCACGAAGAAGTGCGAGAAGAAGCTCCACTGCGGCGTTCACTCGTGCACCAAGAACTGCCACGTTGGCGACTGTCCGCCCTGCAAGGGGACCGTCGACATGCCATGTCGCTGCAAGCTCAACACCAAGCGGCTCCCCTGCCTGCAAGCCTTCCCGCTCAACGCCACGGACTCAACCGACAAGGCGCCGGTGCTCTGCGACGTGGCCTGCTCCGTCACTCGCTCTTGCGGCCGACATCGCTGCAACACCAAGTGCTGTACGGCGGCCGGTGACCCCCTCGCCGACGAGCACATCTGCAAGATCCCCTGCAACAAGCCGCTTAAGTGCGGGAAGCACCGCTGCGGGGTATGCTTTCCCTCTTTTGACATCTTCCATGCACTTCAGCGTTTCAGTGGTTGACTGACCTCTCCGTTGCGCACACCAACAGCGTTTGTGTCACAAGGGTCGTTGCCCGCCGTGCCTGGAGGCCTCCTTCGACGAACTCGCGTGCCACTGCGGAAAGACCGTCATGGTGCCACCCATTCCATGCAGCACCCCGCCGCCTGAGTGCAACCACCCGTGCGTCCGACCCTCGCCGTGCGGTCACGCTCTGCCGTACCACGCCTGCCACAGAGACAACGAGCCCTGCCCTCCTTGCACGGTACTCATCTCACCTTACCTTTTTCTTTGCCCGTTTCACCAATTAAGCTTCTCATCACGTTTGCCATTCAGGTTCTCGTTGAGAAGTGGTGCATGGGCAACCACGAACTGCGCAACCACGTGCCGTGCCACGTGAAGGACGTCTCCTGCGGCAGCCCCTGCGGCAAGCCCATGCCCTGCGGACAGCACAAGTGCGCTCGGATCTGCCACAAGGCTCCCTGCGTCGTGCCCAAGGAGGCCGAGACCGCGGCCAGCAGCACCAAGGATAAAAACAAGAAGGGCAAGAAGAACAAGGAGAAAGAAAAGGAACAGGACGAGCCGGCGTGGGAAGAGACCGAGGAGAAGCAGTCCGAAGCCGAGCCCGAGCTCGTCTCCTGCGGACAGAAGTGCGGTCGACCTCTCAAGCACTGCGCGCACAACTGCACCGCCCTGTGCCACCCTGGCCAGCCCTGCCCCGTGGCACAGTGCCGCCAGATGGTCCGCATCACGTGCCCGTGCAAGCGCCGATCGATGGAGGTGCTCTGCCTCCGTGGCGGGCCAGCGGCTGAGCACGACGCCGGCAAGGAGAAAGACGAAGACGACTCGTTCGACGCCTCTAAGCGCGAAGACAAGCGACAGCTCTCGTGCGACGAAATGTGCGAACGCGAGAAGCGCAACCAGCGGATCGACGAGGCATTCAACGCGACCGGCCCGAAGGAGAAGGAGGCGCCCGTGTTCACCGAGGAGCTGCTCTCCGCTGCTCGGTGCAACACCGTCAAGTTCGTGCAGAAGGTGGAAGAGGAGTTCAAGAAGCTCATCCTCGCGCCCAGCGGCATCCGACACTCGTTCCCTCCGATGAAGGTGCAGCAGCGCGCGCTCATCCACGAGCTCGCGCGTTGGTATCGCCTCGACGCCATCTCCTACGATCCGGAGCCGCTGCGGAACGTGGTCGTGATGAAGAAGAACGACTCGCGAATCCCGCCCTTCGCCCTACTCTCGACCCTGATGGCGTCCGGCCGCCTGCCCAAGGTGGCCACCACCGCGCCCGCGCTCGGTTCGGCGTTCGACATGGACATCGGCGACGCGACCGACTGCGTGCTTCAGATCTACAACCTCTCGCCGATCATCACCACCGAGCACCTGGCCACCTTCCTCTCGCGCTTCTCCGGCGAGTACGTCCTCAAGTGGCTCGACGATGCCAACGCTCTTGCCATCTTCTCCAACGTACAGCAGTACCAGGCCGCCCTCTCCTCTCTCCAGACCGACGGCACGTTCAAGATCCGGCCCTACGAGGGTCCCAAGACTTCCTGGCTCAGGTCGAGGACCATGGTGAAGGGAGAAAGCGCTTCTTCCTCCACGTCATCGTCGTCGTCCACCTCGTCGTCGTCTGCCACCGCGGCCAAGGACAGCAAGCCAGCGAAGAAGACGACCGACACCACCGCTGGCGCCACCAAGCCGTCCCTCCCTCCTGGACTCGCGGCGCCCGCCTCCTTCGCCGCACCCAACGCCTTCTCCGTCCTCCTGTCGTCGCCCGCCGCCTCCGTCGACGGCGTCACCCCCGACGACGTGCCCTCCTCCGACGTCGGAGCTGAAGCGGCTCCCGCCGACTGGGAGGAGTTGGCCGACGACGCACAGACCGACGACGCTCGTCCCGCCGCCGCCGCCGCGACCAAGGCCTCGACGCCCAACGTGTGGAACGCGGTCGTTGCCTCCCACGCCGACGAGCCACAGCCTCGAGGCCCGCACCACGCGCCCGCTGCCCCGAGCGCTGCTCAGCAGTGGTCGTGCGCGCACTGCACTTTCCTCAACCCGCCCTCCGCCGGCAAGTGCGAGGTCTGCGAAAACACCCGCTTCTGATGACAGTTCTGAACGTGTTGTTGTTTCCCTTGTTGAAGCCC
>CDFN01054210.1:0-12177 GCA_000826445.1 Acanthamoeba quina | reverse complement strand
GGAACGGGAAAGTGGTGGGTGAGACGCACCTGAGGTTTTCGAGGGCCTTCTCGTGTCGGCCGAGGAAGTCGTCGATGGTGTACCGCTGGACGTACTTGGGCAAGCCCTGCAGCTGCTGCAGGAAGGGCAGGTACTCCTTCGGGTCCTTCTGCGAGTGCTGGGCGACCATCATGACCAGGTCGAAGTCGTACATGCCCAGCGCCACATTGTAGAGGTCGTTCACGTCCACCAGGAACCTATAGCGTCCACGCACACGCACGCACGACGCAACGGGACGCGTGAGATAACGAAGCGTGAGAGAAGCAACGCGAGGCAAGAAGTGGGCACGTACACGATGTACTTCATGGCCTCCTCGGCGGGGTTCTTCTCCTTGTGGCCCTTCTCGCCGTCCTCCTCCGCGAACGGGTCCATGATCTCGGCCGGCTGCTGGTCTGTCATTTGGACCATGCCAAAGTGAGTTGCGTGTGAGGCCCAGAAGAACGAAAAAAGAGCAAAGAACGAAGAGGAGAGGAGAGGGGGGCGTACTCCGTAGGTCGCGGATCATGAGGAGGGCCTCTTCGAGGGCTGGCGGGACCTTCTTGACGTAGGAGGTGAGAATGGAGAGGAGATACTTCTTGGCGTCCACCCTCTTCAACGCCTCGCGCATCGCATCGCATATCGTGTTCACCTTCGTGCTCGACCGCACTGCACACACGCACACACGACGCACGACGCACGACACACACACGCGCGCACACACCTATTTAGATTCCAAGAAGTTCAAACGCACGACACGCGCGGTGTAGATGGATACCTTTGGTGCCCTTGGCAGGTGCGGGCGTGGCCACACCCGTAGTGGAGTTGTCCTCCGTCTTGTCCGTTTTGTACATGGTGGCGAAGAGCGTGGTCGTGACGTCTTCGTCGCTCAGCGAGGAGAGGAACAGGTTCAGGAAATCCACGCGGTCGACCTGCTTGATGAAGTCCTCCACGCGCTGCATCCACCCGCAAAGTAAATATTACACAGATTATTCAACAGGCGGTGGGTGAAGGGGTACCGAGAGGAAGTCCTGCGGGTTGTGGTCGTAGAAGAGGTTGAGGTCGATTCGGTGGTTGCGCATCAACGTGAACACGGTGCGGTACTCGTGTCGGTCGAGCAGGTCCTTCACCACCGACAGCGAGAGCATGCGCGGGAAGATGCCCTCCAGGTTGCCGCGGGGCATCTCAAAGTTGAAGGAGAAGTAGCGGAGAAGAGAGATGTAAGTCGCATGACTTATGATGTGGTCGTGAGACGATGTTGCGCACGCCTACCTGCAGCACGATCTTGATGTCGTTGGGGCACACGCACACGATCACGGAACCGCGCTCCAGCTCCCTGACCGTGTCGTCGTAGGCCTGCGTCGCGCTGGTGTCCAGCGATCCCTCTGCACCGTGTGGGCAACGGGAGGGAGGGGAGAAGGTTAGCACTCCAGTGATGGCTTCCCTCCGACGCCAAGCGTGACCCGCCGCGCACCTCGGTAGGGCTCGGAAAGGGAGACGAAGCGCATCTTGTGTCCGAGCGTGGCGAAGCAGAGGAACTTGGAGTGCAGGGCGAACGAATTGCACTCGGACGACAGCAGGTGCTCGTTGAGGAACAGCTTCGATCTGTCGTTCAGCCCGATGAACGATTCCTACGTGCGCAGGCCAGCCGGCTTGCCTGTCAGCTTACGCCGGAGGCGCACACCAAACGCGCAAAATAGGGAAATTGGGAGGGAGGGGATTACCTCCCCAGCAATCACGGCCGTGGCCACCCACGGGCACACGGTAGTCTGTCCGCCGGGACCCTTGAATTGGAACACCTGGTCTTCAAGGATGGGCATCTCCGCGTCTGTGGTGCGACCGAACGCCAACACACACACACACACACCCCTGAGCGACGCTGGCCATGGTTTGGTGTTGGTTGTGGGGTGAAACCGGTACCAGCAAAGTACTCGAGCACGCTGCCATCGTCGACCTCGACGAACACGCGCTTGGTGTCCTTGTTGTGGAACAGGCGCACGAGGCGTCCGTCAACTGGCGTGCGGTGGCTCTTGGTCACCTCGGCCTTGCCTGTAGGTCCCACCCCAAAAAAGGTGGTGTCAGCCGCTGAGGCCGCGCGGTATCGCGCCGGGCACAGTGTCGCGCGGGTTTGGGAGGGGGCATACCCTCTTTGACCTCGAACTGGACCTGCACCACGTAGTCGATGATCTTGCCGCCGGTGACGCTCTCCACGACCAGCAGGGTGTTGGCGTCGATCCAGTGAAGCTGCCTGAGGCCGCTCAGAGCGGAGATGCCGGTCTTCTCTTCATTTTCGTGGGCGAGTGCCAGAACTGCTCGAAGGCCGGGCGCCGTTTTGAAGGGGGGTCGCTACATACAGGGTTGGTGAGGTTAGTGGCGAGCACGTAGCACGCAACACGCAACGGGAGCATCTCCTGCGTACTTGCGAGGTGTCAAAGGGGGCCCATAGGGCGACGGTGTTGTCGGCGAGCAGCACGCCGATGTCATAGGACCGAGGCGCAAACGAGACCGATGACACGTTGGCCGGACAATCGAGCTTGGTCGAATACATGGGCGGGGGCAGCACCACCCTCTTGAAGGGCGTCAACAGAACCGACGCTGCAGGCAAGAGCCATCACTGTCAGACGAGGGAACACTCAACACCACCGGCTAAAAGGCGAGAGAGCCAGGTGCACCTCCATCTACAACGGCGGCGACAGATTCGTTGGTGAGGGCGTTGCCATCGCTGATCGTCGGATCCCAACATAGATGGTAGCGCATGAGGTGCCCAGACCTACCAGGAGGTGACAATTGCCGAAAAATGCGTCAGCTTGGGCGTGTGCGGTCGTGGGTGTGCGCGGGCTAAAAGAGCGGGAGAATACCGGCAGATGGCGGTGAGGTTCATGGGGTTCTCGGGGTCCCAGAGCAGGTCGGCGAGCTCCCAGTCGTGGTACTTGAACTCCTGCTTCATGTACCAGTGGTAGTTCGAGAAGGAATAGAGCTGCACGACCGTCGTCGCCTTCTGCGCTCCGGAGAGATATTTAAATATTTAATAACAGGTCATGAGTATATCGTCAGTGCTGAGTGGTACAAGTCTTATGATGGTCGGTCAACTGCGCACCTTTTGATCTTTGCTTGACCCCAGGAGCTGCAATCCAACCGCGAGGATGTCCGAATTGGAGTTCCATTGCATGGCGATCACCTTGGCCTCGTCTCGGAGCGTGAAGTCCATTCTACGTTGAACCACACACACACGACACACGCAAAGAGGTGAGGCCGTAGAAACCAAAACAAAACAAAATATAGAGTACCGGTCCAGACGCAGGCCATTCCTTTCGAAGAAGATGATGTCGTGCTTGTTCGGCTTCTGCTGCGAGCATCCGATGCTGCTTCCTGAGGGCCTGGGCGATGCGAGTCAGGACCATTGCGGGCGCGCGCACGAGTGCCACTTGGTGGTGGCCTACCTCCAACACGTGTACTCCTCTAGATTGGAGGTCGCGGCGCTCACCGAGTCCAGAACCAGGGAGCGGTCGAACACGCGCAGTCTCCTCTCACCTAAACTCCCCCGACATACGCCGGCGTGTTCGGCAGCAAGCAGTCAGTGCGGCCGACCCCACGTGGCAACGTTGGGAGGAAAATGGTAGGTGTACCGTCGGCATCGAGACTGTTGACTACGAAGTAGTTGCCGTCCCCTCGCCAAGACAGGGAGGGCAGGTTTGGCTGTGCTCCTTCATCATCGTCGGCCTTTGTCTGTGCCTGTACGTGGCAAAGAGTGTTCACGTGAGCGTCATGTGCCCGGTGCGCGTGAGGAGTGCTCAGCAGAGAGCCCGCGCGAGGGTTGGGTGCAGCCACCGACCTGTGGTTCGTCCTGCAGCGGCACCTCGGTGACGATCTCCCACTCCTGGGTCATGGAGAGGATCGTCCTGTTGCCCGTGACGAGGATCATGAGCTCGTAATCGGGGCTCCACGACATGCCACGGATCTCCGAGTCGATGAACCCCACGCACTCGGCCTGCACACACATGCACGCAACGCACACGGTGTGAGAAGAAGAGGGAACAGAGCGGATGAACAGTGTCTTCGTGCCTCCTGCGTCTCCACGTTGAAGACGACCAGCTCGCCGGTGGCCGTGGCGTAGCAAACGGAGCCAAGGTCGGGCACGAATTGGGCCGCCACGATCACCGAACTGGGCGGGATCACATCGCTGACATCGACGGTGAAGGTGACCTGCACGCAGCCCCCAAACAATCAATCTCTCCGCTCATTCACTCCCGGGCAGCAACGATCGGGGAGGTACCTCATTGCTGAACGGTGCCAGGCCGATGACGTGCTTGTCTTTAGTGATTACGTAAATGATTCCGAGATAGGGATCCACGGCAAGCTTTTCGAGCGACGCATCACCTCCATGTGCAGGCAATCGAGACCGCAGCTCCTGGAGAACCACCAAATTCCTCATCTTCCCGATGCACCCCAATCCACCAGTTTGTTTGTTTTTTTTTATTGTCATTTTTATTTGTTTTTAAACCCAGAGAAAAGAAAAAAGAAAAAGAAAACAGAAAGAAGTGAAAAAAGTTGAGCCGCAAGTGGTCTTCTTGTTCTCGAGGGCTTCAACAAGGGAAACAACAACACGTTCAGAACTGTCATCAGAAGCGGGTGTTTTCGCAGACCTCGCACTTGCCGGCGGAGGGCGGGTTGAGGAAAGTGCAGTGCGCGCACGACCACTGCTGAGCAGCGCTCGGGGCAGCGGGCGCGTGGTGCGGGCCTCGAGGCTGTGGCTCGTCGGCGTGGGAGGCAACGACCGCGTTCCACACGTTGGGCGTCGAGGCCTTGGTCGCGGCGGCGGCGGCGGGACGAGCGTCGTCGGTCTGTGCGTCGTCGGCCAACTCCTCCCAGTCGGCGGGAGCCGCTTCAGCTCCGACGTCGGAGGAGGGCACGTCGTCGGGGGTGACGCCGTCGACGGAGGCGGCGGGCGACGACAGGAGGACGGAGAAGGCGTTGGGTGCGGCGAAGGAGGCGGGCGCCGCGAGTCCAGGAGGGAGGGACGGCTTGGTGGCGCCAGCGGTGGTGTCGGTCGTCTTCTTCGCTGGCTTGCTGTCCTTGGCCGCGGTGGCAGACGACGACGAGGTGGACGACGACGATGACGTGGAGGAAGAAGCGCTTTCTCCCTTCACCATGGTCCTCGACCTGAGCCAGGAAGTCTTGGGACCCTCGTAGGGCCGGATCTTGAACGTGCCGTCGGTCTGGAGAGAGGAGAGGGCGGCCTGGTACTGCTGTACGTTGGAGAAGATGGCAAGAGCGTTGGCATCGTCGAGCCACTTGAGGACGTACTCGCCGGAGAAGCGCGAGAGGAAGGTGGCCAGGTGCTCGGTGGTGATGATCGGCGAGAGGTTGTAGATCTGAAGCACGCAGTCGGTCGCGTCGCCGATGTCCATGTCGAACGCCGAACCGAGCGCGGGCGCGGTGGTGGCCACCTTGGGCAGGCGGCCGGACGCCATCAGGGTCGAGAGTAGGGCGAAGGGCGGGATTCGCGAGTCGTTCTTCTTCATCACGACCACGTTCCGCAGCGGCTCCGGATCGTAGGAGATGGCGTCGAGGCGATACCAACGCGCGAGCTCGTGGATGAGCGCGCGCTGCTGCACCTTCATCGGAGGGAACGAGTGTCGGATGCCGCTGGGCGCGAGGATGAGCTTCTTGAACTCCTCTTCCACCTTCTGCACGAACTTGACGGTGTTGCACCGAGCAGCGGAGAGCAGCTCCTCGGTGAACACGGGCGCCTCCTTCTCCTTCGGGCCGGTCGCGTTGAATGCCTCGTCGATCCGCTGGTTGCGCTTCTCGCGTTCGCACATTTCGTCGCACGAGAGCTGTCGCTTGTCTTCGCGCTTAGAGGCGTCGAACGAGTCGTCTTCGTCTTTCTCCTTGCCGGCGTCGTGCTCAGCCGCTGGCCCGCCACGGAGGCAGAGCACCTCCATCGATCGGCGCTTGCACGGGCACGTGATGCGGACCATCTGGCGGCACTGTGCCACGGGGCAGGGCTGGCCAGGGTGGCACAGGGCGGTGCAGTTGTGCGCGCAGTGCTTGAGAGGTCGACCGCACTTCTGTCCGCAGGAGACGAGCTCGGGCTCGGCTTCGGACTGCTTCTCCTCGGTCTCTTCCCACGCCGGCTCGTCCTGTTCCTTTTCTTTCTCCTTGTTCTTCTTGCCCTTCTTGTTTTTATCCTTGGTGCTGCTGGCCGCGGTCTCGGCCTCCTTGGGCACGACGCAGGGAGCCTTGTGGCAGATCCGAGCGCACTTGTGCTGTCCGCAGGGCATGGGCTTGCCGCAGGGGCTGCCGCAGGAGACGTCCTTCACGTGGCACGGCACGTGGTTGCGCAGTTCGTGGTTGCCCATGCACCACTTCTCAACGAGAACCTGAATGGCAAACGTGATGAGAAGCTTAATTGGTGAAACGGGCAAAGAAAAAGGTAAGGTGAGATGAGTACCGTGCAAGGAGGGCAGGGCTCGTTGTCTCTGTGGCAGGCGTGGTACGGCAGAGCGTGACCGCACGGCGAGGGTCGGACGCACGGGTGGTTGCACTCAGGCGGCGGGGTGCTGCATGGAATGGGTGGCACCATGACGGTCTTTCCGCAGTGGCACGCGAGTTCGTCGAAGGAGGCCTCCAGGCACGGCGGGCAACGACCCTTGTGACACAAACGCTGTTGGTGTGCGCAACGGAGAGGTCAGTCAACCACTGAAACGCTGAAGTGCATGGAAGATGTCAAAAGAGGGAAAGCATACCCCGCAGCGGTGCTTCCCGCACTTAAGCGGCTTGTTGCAGGGGATCTTGCAGATGTGCTCGTCGGCGAGGGGGTCACCGGCCGCCGTACAGCACTTGGTGTTGCAGCGATGTCGGCCGCAAGAGCGAGTGACGGAGCAGGCCACGTCGCAGAGCACCGGCGCCTTGTCGGTTGAGTCCGTGGCGTTGAGCGGGAAGGCTTGCAGGCAGGGGAGCCGCTTGGTGTTGAGCTTGCAGCGACATGGCATGTCGACGGTCCCCTTGCAGGGCGGACAGTCGCCAACGTGGCAGTTCTTGGTGCACGAGTGAACGCCGCAGTGGAGCTTCTTCTCGCACTTCTTCGTGCAGGTGGGGATCGGGTCGAGGCAGCTGGTACGCGGGGCGACGAGGAACAAGATGTCTGTCTTGCCGCACGCGCACTTCTTGACGCGCTTGGGCAGCAGCGCGCACTCGTCGCAAGGACCGGCATGGCAGACGCGCCGGCAGGTGTGGTTGCCGCAGGCTAGCTTCTGGCCGCAGATGGAGCCGCACGTGAAGTGTCGCGTCTCGCCGCTCGCCTTGTCCTCGACCTCGGTGCCGCACGTACGCTCCTCCTCGGTCTTGCCGCAGTAGCATTTCATCGGCAGTTGCTTGGTGCACTTCTGGCACGGCCCGGGATGGCAGGGCTCCTCGCACCTGTGCTTCCGGCAGTTTAGCGGCCGGTCGCACAGCTCGCCGCAGCTTCGGCCGGGATCGGTTTCGCCGCACCGGGTGCGATACTCCTCGTTTCCGCACCAGCAGTACTTCACCGGACCCGTCGCTGAACACGGTGGGCACGGGCCGGGGTGGCATGGCCTACATAAAGGAATAGACGTCATCAGTATGTTGCGATCTCGGCGTAGAGAAAAACAGCAGCCACAAGCAAAGTGGAAGGTACGTACAAGTTGCACGGATGCGGACAATCTGTGCCAGCACGCATGCGGCCGCAGAGGTCGCCGCAGCTGTGGGGAGTGATGTAGGGGTTGAACTCGGGGTTGGCGTACTTGCCGCAGAAGCACCGCGACACGGGCGGACCCTCGTGTTGTCGATGGGTCTTGTTGCAGTGCGGGCAACGCCACCCGTCAGCCGGCGGCTTCTGTGGGAGGATGCCTTGAGGAACCTGTCGAGCCTCCTCGAGCGAGTTCTTGCTCCACTTGGAGATGCAGTCCAGGTGGAACAGCGCGTAGCACTCTTCGCAGTGCCAGATCGACTGGCGTCGACGGACGTTGTTCATGCAGATCATGCACTCGTAGGAATCGTTGAGCAGACCCGCGAGCAGCTCCTCGGCCAGATCCGTCATCTCGCCATGAGCCGCTGTGGTCGCGACCCGAGCGTGAGCATGGGCGTAGTTGTCATGGTGATGACGGTGCTCCTTCTGCTGGCTCCTCCCTCCTCGCTGCTGCTGGCCTCGTTCGTTACGTCGTTCTCCTCGCTGGTTGCGGTCTCGAGCGTCCTGCCGTTCGTTGCCGTTCCTTCGCGCCTCGCCTCGCCTCTCGCCTCCTCGTGCATTCCCTCTCGCCACCGGTGCAGCTGCAACCGCCTCACTACCTCCAGCTTCGGGCGCGTGCTCGTGCGGAGGGAGGTGGCTATCGATTACCACTTCCTGAGACGGAGAATCTCTTCGCGCGCGACTGCGCTGGTTGGTTCCGTTTCGCTGGCCATCTCTTCGGCCACGCCGCGAGGCGTCCTCGAGGCGAGGTGCTCCCTCTACCGCGCTTCGCTCTTGCCCGCCGCGCCGCGGTCCTCGAATACCTCGGCCGTTCTCATTCCGCCTCGATGCCTGCTGCATGCTGCCTGTGGCTTGGAGCTCGGCCTGAATGGAAGGATCGATCACGTGGGGTGGAGGAAGCGGCAGGTAGTCGAGAGGATTGTCGAACGGCGCATTGGATGCGAAGGGGTCGACGGCGGAAGTGGGCTGCTGGTTCGGGTTCCTCTGCTTGGGAACGAACACCTTCTCGGTGTAGCGCACTCGATTACCTCCGCCTCTACGTTGACCTCTCGAGCCTCCTGTGGTGCCCTGAGCGTGGGGACCTGCCTCTACTTGCTCCATTCTCTCCCGATTCCGACGCGTCTCGATTGTTGTTTCGTTGTGGCCCTGCGTCTCGTCGCTTGCTTTCCTATCGATCTCTGATTCTCTTGTCCCTCCTATCTTCTCTCCGATTGATGGTACTTGTACTTGTCCTACGTAGATTCTCTCCGCCGTGTCGCGGTTTCGCGTCGAGTAGTGAGAACGCGAAGATGCAACGAGGGTTCGGCTTTTTGCTTGCCTTCTTGTCTTTTTCCACCCATTCCTGCCTCTTTTCCAGCTCCTTTTTTTGCTTCTGCGAACTTTCACTCGCATATTTTGCATTCTTAAGAATTGGAATGCGAGGCAGCAGGTGACGTGTGACCCAAAACACAGAAGGTAATCTTCATCTTCATCTTCGCAGCCACAATTGGGATGGACACTGCGACGGAGAGAGACGATGAACCCAAGACGCGGGCCGACGGGAGCCTGCCGCGACCTTGGTACGAGTTGTGGACTCGTAAATTTTTCAATGCCGTCCTTGCCTGTGGCCCACTGCCGAAGCACATCGGCTTCATCATGGACGGAAACCGAAGATTCGCGCAAAAGAAGTCAATGGAGAAGATCGTAGGGCACACAATGGGATTCAACAAACTGAAAGAGGTACATCGCATTCTCGTTGCTTCGCGTCTTCAAACCATACAGACTCACCTCACGGTGGGCACCGGGAGTAGGCGCTCGAGTGGTGCCTCGAGTTAGGCGTGGAAGTGGTGACGGTCTACGCGTTTTCGATTGAGAACTTCAAAAGGAGTCCAGAGGAAGTGAGCACGCTGATGCGACTCGCGGCAGAGAAGTTCGAGGAGCTTCTCAACCAACAGTGCGCCCCTCCTTACCGCCCATCGGACCACTGTGCTGCACGTCCACGCCACCTTCGCTTGGCGCTGATGATGATGCGGCCTTCAGGGGCATCATACACAAACACGGCGTGTCGATCCGAGTGCTTGGAGACATTTCTCTAGTGCCCGACTACTTGCAGCGTTCAATGGCGACGGCAATCCACAACACACGAAACAACACCAAGTACGTGGGACCCCGCTGGATCCTCTTGGCGCTTGGTTTTGGTCGTCTGATGAGCCGTGTGGTGTGCAGAGCCGTGTTGAATGTGTGCTTCTCCTACACAGCGCGTGCAGAGATGGTGACCGCTGCCCAGACCCTCTCTGCCGGTGTCCAGGAGGGCCTCATCAACGTTGAGTACATTTCCGCAATCCCATCTACCGGTTTTTTCCCTGGTTGATAACATGATGCTGACACGATTGTTCGGTGCGCAGGGACATCAACGGCGATCTGCTGGAGGAGTGCATGTACACGTCCGGCTGTCCGCCGCTGGACATCCTCATCCGCACCTCCGGCGAGAAGAGGCTCAGCGATTATCTTCTGTGGCAGGTACGCACCGGTCCTTTCTTTGGTTTAGGCCACTGCTAACCTAACCATTGCTGCACCACAACGCTATTCGCTGTGCCGGGACAGTCTGCGCACTCTTGCCTCTCATTTGTGGACGTGCTGTGGCCGGAATTTTCAGCGTGGGATCTGTATCGGACCATCCTCTTCTACCAACAGAACCACGCGCACATCAAGGTGCGCGAACAAGTGCTTGGGTTGCTCCTGATTTCCTAACTCTCGAGACCTATCTTGACCTCACAGGAGCGTCGAGAGGCGTACGAGCGAACCAAGCGGCAGAGCCAAAAGGAACTCGACCTGCACGAACTGCAGAAGGGCGGCGGTGGCGGTGTCGCCTCTCTCCACGGAGCGCTGGAGAAGGTCGAGGCCGAACGCGTCCAGCGAACGCAGCACTTCCTAGGTGTTGCTAGACAGCGCCAGATTGACCTTATCGCGAGTTTATGCACGCAGGAAGAGGCGTCCCGACAACAGGAAAGGAACTGAGCTCCACGCGTTATCGAATCTCACCCACGCAAACACTGCCGTGGACTTGCCTTTCTTGGTTGTGGATCTCGAGTCTGTTCGTTTGCGTTTGAACTGGTAGGGTGGCCAAAAGGAAGGTGGGCCCTGATGCTGCAAAGAAAAAGATTTCTTTTTCGCTTGGCGCCAAAACTTTGCAACAGACAGGGCCGAAACGAGGGCAACACACACAAGTATTGCCACCTCGGCAATACCACGTCGTCCCAAAACAAAACCGCGCCGAGCGTTTGTGAAAGACCACCCGCGCACGAGACGAGGTGAGGGTGGACCTGCCCCCCTTCGACACCAACTACCACACCACAGCAGAGGCGGGACATCTGAGGAGCATCGGGGCTTTTTCCGCGTCTCGGTCTCGATTTCTTCCCGCATTTGCGCCCCCCGCGTGTGCATTCGATCGATTGGGTCCGCTTGAATCGATTGAAGATTGCGTCGAGCACCCGGGAACGCCCAGAAGTCGCGTGGCACCATGAGCAACATGGAGTTCGAGGAAGCGTCTGCAGAGATACAACAAATGGGGCTCGGCCGCAGCAGATCGTTGGCCCGACCAATGCGGCCGCGAACGCGCGCGGCATCGCCTTCAACAGAGCTTCTCACACTTACCCGGACCCTGGGCGCTACTCACTTGGTGAGTCCTTGCGTGTCGCCTCGCCGCTCGGTCGATCGATCCGCAGCAGACGATTGCCCTTCGGATGGAGGCGAGTACTCGATGGAAGAGTCTTTCGAAGACTTCTCATGCCCCGAGTCCTTCGATGACGATGTCACCATCAGCGGCCCGGCCTCACGTTACTGCGTGTCCCTACTGCACGTCGACGACGAAGACTCGAGCAGCGGGGATGAACACCTCTACTACGCACCATCATCGCCGATGAAGAGGGCCACCCTGCATCCTCAGCACGTCGGGGCGGCCAAGAGCAGCCTGGGGCGTCGCTCGCGTTCGGAGGACCAGCTACCACGCATCTCCATCGACGCAGCGCCGCAATCCTCGTTCACATCTGCGCCCTCTCCGAGCGGCCAACAGCAGTGGGACGACGCCTTGCGCGAGATCAGCGGCGAGATCCCTCCCGACCACATTCGTAACAAGCTTCGATCGAATTCCTTCTCTCGCGACGATGCGACGCTGTGCCTCGGCCAGACTGGTGCTTCTGCCGCGTTCGAACGCGACAAGGAGAACCACTTCAACTTCCGCAACGGTGGCAGCGCTGGGCTGGGCTTGCCAGGTGACGGCTCGTCAGCCGGCACGATGATCACGGTGGGCATTCCACGGCACCACAGCAGCCTTCGAGTTGCCACCGACCGCGCCCAAAACAGTCCCCTCGCCACACGACGCGCCAAGTCCGTACCCGTCCGCCCCAACCCGCTTCCGGAGCTCAGGCTCGAGGGCTCTGGTTCGTACCTCACCGGCTCCCCCCCCCCCA
>CDFN01054209.1:0-12163 GCA_000826445.1 Acanthamoeba quina | reverse complement strand
GGAACGGGAAAGTGGTGGGTGAGACGCACCTGAGGTTTTCGAGGGCCTTCTCGTGTCGGCCGAGGAAGTCGTCGATGGTGTACCGCTGGACGTACTTGGGCAAGCCCTGCAGCTGCTGCAGGAAGGGCAGGTACTCCTTCGGGTCCTTCTGCGAGTGCTGGGCGACCATCATGACCAGGTCGAAGTCGTACATGCCCAGCGCCACATTGTAGAGGTCGTTCACGTCCACCAGGAACCTATAGCGTCCACGCACACGCACGCACGACGCAACGGGACGCGTGAGATAACGAAGCGTGAGAGAAGCAACGCGAGGCAAGAAGTGGGCACGTACACGATGTACTTCATGGCCTCCTCGGCGGGGTTCTTCTCCTTGTGGCCCTTCTCGCCGTCCTCCTCCGCGAACGGGTCCATGATCTCGGCCGGCTGCTGGTCTGTCATTTGGACCATGCCAAAGTGAGTTGCGTGTGAGGCCCAGAAGAACGAAAAAAGAGCAAAGAACGAAGAGGAGAGGAGAGGGGGGCGTACTCCGTAGGTCGCGGATCATGAGGAGGGCCTCTTCGAGGGCTGGCGGGACCTTCTTGACGTAGGAGGTGAGAATGGAGAGGAGATACTTCTTGGCGTCCACCCTCTTCAACGCCTCGCGCATCGCATCGCATATCGTGTTCACCTTCGTGCTCGACCGCACTGCACACACGCACACACGACGCACGACGCACGACACACACACGCGCGCACACACCTATTTAGATTCCAAGAAGTTCAAACGCACGACACGCGCGGTGTAGATGGATACCTTTGGTGCCCTTGGCAGGTGCGGGCGTGGCCACACCCGTAGTGGAGTTGTCCTCCGTCTTGTCCGTTTTGTACATGGTGGCGAAGAGCGTGGTCGTGACGTCTTCGTCGCTCAGCGAGGAGAGGAACAGGTTCAGGAAATCCACGCGGTCGACCTGCTTGATGAAGTCCTCCACGCGCTGCATCCACCCGCAAAGTAAATATTACACAGATTATTCAACAGGCGGTGGGTGAAGGGGTACCGAGAGGAAGTCCTGCGGGTTGTGGTCGTAGAAGAGGTTGAGGTCGATTCGGTGGTTGCGCATCAACGTGAACACGGTGCGGTACTCGTGTCGGTCGAGCAGGTCCTTCACCACCGACAGCGAGAGCATGCGCGGGAAGATGCCCTCCAGGTTGCCGCGGGGCATCTCAAAGTTGAAGGAGAAGTAGCGGAGAAGAGAGATGTAAGTCGCATGACTTATGATGTGGTCGTGAGACGATGTTGCGCACGCCTACCTGCAGCACGATCTTGATGTCGTTGGGGCACACGCACACGATCACGGAACCGCGCTCCAGCTCCCTGACCGTGTCGTCGTAGGCCTGCGTCGCGCTGGTGTCCAGCGATCCCTCTGCACCGTGTGGGCAACGGGAGGGAGGGGAGAAGGTTAGCACTCCAGTGATGGCTTCCCTCCGACGCCAAGCGTGACCCGCCGCGCACCTCGGTAGGGCTCGGAAAGGGAGACGAAGCGCATCTTGTGTCCGAGCGTGGCGAAGCAGAGGAACTTGGAGTGCAGGGCGAACGAATTGCACTCGGACGACAGCAGGTGCTCGTTGAGGAACAGCTTCGATCTGTCGTTCAGCCCGATGAACGATTCCTACGTGCGCAGGCCAGCCGGCTTGCCTGTCAGCTTACGCCGGAGGCGCACACCAAACGCGCAAAATAGGGAAATTGGGAGGGAGGGGATTACCTCCCCAGCAATCACGGCCGTGGCCACCCACGGGCACACGGTAGTCTGTCCGCCGGGACCCTTGAATTGGAACACCTGGTCTTCAAGGATGGGCATCTCCGCGTCTGTGGTGCGACCGAACGCCAACACACACACACACACACCCCTGAGCGACGCTGGCCATGGTTTGGTGTTGGTTGTGGGGTGAAACCGGTACCAGCAAAGTACTCGAGCACGCTGCCATCGTCGACCTCGACGAACACGCGCTTGGTGTCCTTGTTGTGGAACAGGCGCACGAGGCGTCCGTCAACTGGCGTGCGGTGGCTCTTGGTCACCTCGGCCTTGCCTGTAGGTCCCACCCCAAAAAAGGTGGTGTCAGCCGCTGAGGCCGCGCGGTATCGCGCCGGGCACAGTGTCGCGCGGGTTTGGGAGGGGGCATACCCTCTTTGACCTCGAACTGGACCTGCACCACGTAGTCGATGATCTTGCCGCCGGTGACGCTCTCCACGACCAGCAGGGTGTTGGCGTCGATCCAGTGAAGCTGCCTGAGGCCGCTCAGAGCGGAGATGCCGGTCTTCTCTTCATTTTCGTGGGCGAGTGCCAGAACTGCTCGAAGGCCGGGCGCCGTTTTGAAGGGGGGTCGCTACATACAGGGTTGGTGAGGTTAGTGGCGAGCACGTAGCACGCAACACGCAACGGGAGCATCTCCTGCGTACTTGCGAGGTGTCAAAGGGGGCCCATAGGGCGACGGTGTTGTCGGCGAGCAGCACGCCGATGTCATAGGACCGAGGCGCAAACGAGACCGATGACACGTTGGCCGGACAATCGAGCTTGGTCGAATACATGGGCGGGGGCAGCACCACCCTCTTGAAGGGCGTCAACAGAACCGACGCTGCAGGCAAGAGCCATCACTGTCAGACGAGGGAACACTCAACACCACCGGCTAAAAGGCGAGAGAGCCAGGTGCACCTCCATCTACAACGGCGGCGACAGATTCGTTGGTGAGGGCGTTGCCATCGCTGATCGTCGGATCCCAACATAGATGGTAGCGCATGAGGTGCCCAGACCTACCAGGAGGTGACAATTGCCGAAAAATGCGTCAGCTTGGGCGTGTGCGGTCGTGGGTGTGCGCGGGCTAAAAGAGCGGGAGAATACCGGCAGATGGCGGTGAGGTTCATGGGGTTCTCGGGGTCCCAGAGCAGGTCGGCGAGCTCCCAGTCGTGGTACTTGAACTCCTGCTTCATGTACCAGTGGTAGTTCGAGAAGGAATAGAGCTGCACGACCGTCGTCGCCTTCTGCGCTCCGGAGAGATATTTAAATATTTAATAACAGGTCATGAGTATATCGTCAGTGCTGAGTGGTACAAGTCTTATGATGGTCGGTCAACTGCGCACCTTTTGATCTTTGCTTGACCCCAGGAGCTGCAATCCAACCGCGAGGATGTCCGAATTGGAGTTCCATTGCATGGCGATCACCTTGGCCTCGTCTCGGAGCGTGAAGTCCATTCTACGTTGAACCACACACACACGACACACGCAAAGAGGTGAGGCCGTAGAAACCAAAACAAAACAAAATATAGAGTACCGGTCCAGACGCAGGCCATTCCTTTCGAAGAAGATGATGTCGTGCTTGTTCGGCTTCTGCTGCGAGCATCCGATGCTGCTTCCTGAGGGCCTGGGCGATGCGAGTCAGGACCATTGCGGGCGCGCGCACGAGTGCCACTTGGTGGTGGCCTACCTCCAACACGTGTACTCCTCTAGATTGGAGGTCGCGGCGCTCACCGAGTCCAGAACCAGGGAGCGGTCGAACACGCGCAGTCTCCTCTCACCTAAACTCCCCCGACATACGCCGGCGTGTTCGGCAGCAAGCAGTCAGTGCGGCCGACCCCACGTGGCAACGTTGGGAGGAAAATGGTAGGTGTACCGTCGGCATCGAGACTGTTGACTACGAAGTAGTTGCCGTCCCCTCGCCAAGACAGGGAGGGCAGGTTTGGCTGTGCTCCTTCATCATCGTCGGCCTTTGTCTGTGCCTGTACGTGGCAAAGAGTGTTCACGTGAGCGTCATGTGCCCGGTGCGCGTGAGGAGTGCTCAGCAGAGAGCCCGCGCGAGGGTTGGGTGCAGCCACCGACCTGTGGTTCGTCCTGCAGCGGCACCTCGGTGACGATCTCCCACTCCTGGGTCATGGAGAGGATCGTCCTGTTGCCCGTGACGAGGATCATGAGCTCGTAATCGGGGCTCCACGACATGCCACGGATCTCCGAGTCGATGAACCCCACGCACTCGGCCTGCACACACATGCACGCAACGCACACGGTGTGAGAAGAAGAGGGAACAGAGCGGATGAACAGTGTCTTCGTGCCTCCTGCGTCTCCACGTTGAAGACGACCAGCTCGCCGGTGGCCGTGGCGTAGCAAACGGAGCCAAGGTCGGGCACGAATTGGGCCGCCACGATCACCGAACTGGGCGGGATCACATCGCTGACATCGACGGTGAAGGTGACCTGCACGCAGCCCCCAAACAATCAATCTCTCCGCTCATTCACTCCCGGGCAGCAACGATCGGGGAGGTACCTCATTGCTGAACGGTGCCAGGCCGATGACGTGCTTGTCTTTAGTGATTACGTAAATGATTCCGAGATAGGGATCCACGGCAAGCTTTTCGAGCGACGCATCACCTCCATGTGCAGGCAATCGAGACCGCAGCTCCTGGAGAACCACCAAATTCCTCATCTTCCCGATGCGCCAATCCACCAGTTTGTTTGTTTTTTAATTGTTGTACAAAACCAGAGAAAATAGAAAAGAAAAGGAAAACGGAAAGAAAAAGCAAAAAAGTTGAGCAAGTGGTGGCTTCTTGTTCTCGAGGGGCTTCAACAAGGGAAACAACAACACGTTCAGAACTGTCATCAGAAGCGGGTGTTTTCGCAGACCTCGCACTTGCCGGCGGAGGGCGGGTTGAGGAAAGTGCAGTGCGCGCACGACCACTGCTGAGCAGCGCTCGGGGCAGCGGGCGCGTGGTGCGGGCCTCGAGGCTGTGGCTCGTCGGCGTGGGAGGCAACGACCGCGTTCCACACGTTGGGCGTCGAGGCCTTGGTCGCGGCGGCGGCGGCGGGACGAGCGTCGTCGGTCTGTGCGTCGTCGGCCAACTCCTCCCAGTCGGCGGGAGCCGCTTCAGCTCCGACGTCGGAGGAGGGCACGTCGTCGGGGGTGACGCCGTCGACGGAGGCGGCGGGCGACGACAGGAGGACGGAGAAGGCGTTGGGTGCGGCGAAGGAGGCGGGCGCCGCGAGTCCAGGAGGGAGGGACGGCTTGGTGGCGCCAGCGGTGGTGTCGGTCGTCTTCTTCGCTGGCTTGCTGTCCTTGGCCGCGGTGGCAGACGACGACGAGGTGGACGACGACGATGACGTGGAGGAAGAAGCGCTTTCTCCCTTCACCATGGTCCTCGACCTGAGCCAGGAAGTCTTGGGACCCTCGTAGGGCCGGATCTTGAACGTGCCGTCGGTCTGGAGAGAGGAGAGGGCGGCCTGGTACTGCTGTACGTTGGAGAAGATGGCAAGAGCGTTGGCATCGTCGAGCCACTTGAGGACGTACTCGCCGGAGAAGCGCGAGAGGAAGGTGGCCAGGTGCTCGGTGGTGATGATCGGCGAGAGGTTGTAGATCTGAAGCACGCAGTCGGTCGCGTCGCCGATGTCCATGTCGAACGCCGAACCGAGCGCGGGCGCGGTGGTGGCCACCTTGGGCAGGCGGCCGGACGCCATCAGGGTCGAGAGTAGGGCGAAGGGCGGGATTCGCGAGTCGTTCTTCTTCATCACGACCACGTTCCGCAGCGGCTCCGGATCGTAGGAGATGGCGTCGAGGCGATACCAACGCGCGAGCTCGTGGATGAGCGCGCGCTGCTGCACCTTCATCGGAGGGAACGAGTGTCGGATGCCGCTGGGCGCGAGGATGAGCTTCTTGAACTCCTCTTCCACCTTCTGCACGAACTTGACGGTGTTGCACCGAGCAGCGGAGAGCAGCTCCTCGGTGAACACGGGCGCCTCCTTCTCCTTCGGGCCGGTCGCGTTGAATGCCTCGTCGATCCGCTGGTTGCGCTTCTCGCGTTCGCACATTTCGTCGCACGAGAGCTGTCGCTTGTCTTCGCGCTTAGAGGCGTCGAACGAGTCGTCTTCGTCTTTCTCCTTGCCGGCGTCGTGCTCAGCCGCTGGCCCGCCACGGAGGCAGAGCACCTCCATCGATCGGCGCTTGCACGGGCACGTGATGCGGACCATCTGGCGGCACTGTGCCACGGGGCAGGGCTGGCCAGGGTGGCACAGGGCGGTGCAGTTGTGCGCGCAGTGCTTGAGAGGTCGACCGCACTTCTGTCCGCAGGAGACGAGCTCGGGCTCGGCTTCGGACTGCTTCTCCTCGGTCTCTTCCCACGCCGGCTCGTCCTGTTCCTTTTCTTTCTCCTTGTTCTTCTTGCCCTTCTTGTTTTTATCCTTGGTGCTGCTGGCCGCGGTCTCGGCCTCCTTGGGCACGACGCAGGGAGCCTTGTGGCAGATCCGAGCGCACTTGTGCTGTCCGCAGGGCATGGGCTTGCCGCAGGGGCTGCCGCAGGAGACGTCCTTCACGTGGCACGGCACGTGGTTGCGCAGTTCGTGGTTGCCCATGCACCACTTCTCAACGAGAACCTGAATGGCAAACGTGATGAGAAGCTTAATTGGTGAAACGGGCAAAGAAAAAGGTAAGGTGAGATGAGTACCGTGCAAGGAGGGCAGGGCTCGTTGTCTCTGTGGCAGGCGTGGTACGGCAGAGCGTGACCGCACGGCGAGGGTCGGACGCACGGGTGGTTGCACTCAGGCGGCGGGGTGCTGCATGGAATGGGTGGCACCATGACGGTCTTTCCGCAGTGGCACGCGAGTTCGTCGAAGGAGGCCTCCAGGCACGGCGGGCAACGACCCTTGTGACACAAACGCTGTTGGTGTGCGCAACGGAGAGGTCAGTCAACCACTGAAACGCTGAAGTGCATGGAAGATGTCAAAAGAGGGAAAGCATACCCCGCAGCGGTGCTTCCCGCACTTAAGCGGCTTGTTGCAGGGGATCTTGCAGATGTGCTCGTCGGCGAGGGGGTCACCGGCCGCCGTACAGCACTTGGTGTTGCAGCGATGTCGGCCGCAAGAGCGAGTGACGGAGCAGGCCACGTCGCAGAGCACCGGCGCCTTGTCGGTTGAGTCCGTGGCGTTGAGCGGGAAGGCTTGCAGGCAGGGGAGCCGCTTGGTGTTGAGCTTGCAGCGACATGGCATGTCGACGGTCCCCTTGCAGGGCGGACAGTCGCCAACGTGGCAGTTCTTGGTGCACGAGTGAACGCCGCAGTGGAGCTTCTTCTCGCACTTCTTCGTGCAGGTGGGGATCGGGTCGAGGCAGCTGGTACGCGGGGCGACGAGGAACAAGATGTCTGTCTTGCCGCACGCGCACTTCTTGACGCGCTTGGGCAGCAGCGCGCACTCGTCGCAAGGACCGGCATGGCAGACGCGCCGGCAGGTGTGGTTGCCGCAGGCTAGCTTCTGGCCGCAGATGGAGCCGCACGTGAAGTGTCGCGTCTCGCCGCTCGCCTTGTCCTCGACCTCGGTGCCGCACGTACGCTCCTCCTCGGTCTTGCCGCAGTAGCATTTCATCGGCAGTTGCTTGGTGCACTTCTGGCACGGCCCGGGATGGCAGGGCTCCTCGCACCTGTGCTTCCGGCAGTTTAGCGGCCGGTCGCACAGCTCGCCGCAGCTTCGGCCGGGATCGGTTTCGCCGCACCGGGTGCGATACTCCTCGTTTCCGCACCAGCAGTACTTCACCGGACCCGTCGCTGAACACGGTGGGCACGGGCCGGGGTGGCATGGCCTACATAAAGGAATAGACGTCATCAGTATGTTGCGATCTCGGCGTAGAGAAAAACAGCAGCCACAAGCAAAGTGGAAGGTACGTACAAGTTGCACGGATGCGGACAATCTGTGCCAGCACGCATGCGGCCGCAGAGGTCGCCGCAGCTGTGGGGAGTGATGTAGGGGTTGAACTCGGGGTTGGCGTACTTGCCGCAGAAGCACCGCGACACGGGCGGACCCTCGTGTTGTCGATGGGTCTTGTTGCAGTGCGGGCAACGCCACCCGTCAGCCGGCGGCTTCTGTGGGAGGATGCCTTGAGGAACCTGTCGAGCCTCCTCGAGCGAGTTCTTGCTCCACTTGGAGATGCAGTCCAGGTGGAACAGCGCGTAGCACTCTTCGCAGTGCCAGATCGACTGGCGTCGACGGACGTTGTTCATGCAGATCATGCACTCGTAGGAATCGTTGAGCAGACCCGCGAGCAGCTCCTCGGCCAGATCCGTCATCTCGCCATGAGCCGCTGTGGTCGCGACCCGAGCGTGAGCATGGGCGTAGTTGTCATGGTGATGACGGTGCTCCTTCTGCTGGCTCCTCCCTCCTCGCTGCTGCTGGCCTCGTTCGTTACGTCGTTCTCCTCGCTGGTTGCGGTCTCGAGCGTCCTGCCGTTCGTTGCCGTTCCTTCGCGCCTCGCCTCGCCTCTCGCCTCCTCGTGCATTCCCTCTCGCCACCGGTGCAGCTGCAACCGCCTCACTACCTCCAGCTTCGGGCGCGTGCTCGTGCGGAGGGAGGTGGCTATCGATTACCACTTCCTGAGACGGAGAATCTCTTCGCGCGCGACTGCGCTGGTTGGTTCCGTTTCGCTGGCCATCTCTTCGGCCACGCCGCGAGGCGTCCTCGAGGCGAGGTGCTCCCTCTACCGCGCTTCGCTCTTGCCCGCCGCGCCGCGGTCCTCGAATACCTCGGCCGTTCTCATTCCGCCTCGATGCCTGCTGCATGCTGCCTGTGGCTTGGAGCTCGGCCTGAATGGAAGGATCGATCACGTGGGGTGGAGGAAGCGGCAGGTAGTCGAGAGGATTGTCGAACGGCGCATTGGATGCGAAGGGGTCGACGGCGGAAGTGGGCTGCTGGTTCGGGTTCCTCTGCTTGGGAACGAACACCTTCTCGGTGTAGCGCACTCGATTACCTCCGCCTCTACGTTGACCTCTCGAGCCTCCTGTGGTGCCCTGAGCGTGGGGACCTGCCTCTACTTGCTCCATTCTCTCCCGATTCCGACGCGTCTCGATTGTTGTTTCGTTGTGGCCCTGCGTCTCGTCGCTTGCTTTCCTATCGATCTCTGATTCTCTTGTCCCTCCTATCTTCTCTCCGATTGATGGTACTTGTACTTGTCCTACGTAGATTCTCTCCGCCGTGTCGCGGTTTCGCGTCGAGTAGTGAGAACGCGAAGATGCAACGAGGGTTCGGCTTTTTGCTTGCCTTCTTGTCTTTTTCCACCCATTCCTGCCTCTTTTCCAGCTCCTTTTTTTGCTTCTGCGAACTTTCACTCGCATATTTTGCATTCTTAAGAATTGGAATGCGAGGCAGCAGGTGACGTGTGACCCAAAACACAGAAGGTAATCTTCATCTTCATCTTCGCAGCCACAATTGGGATGGACACTGCGACGGAGAGAGACGATGAACCCAAGACGCGGGCCGACGGGAGCCTGCCGCGACCTTGGTACGAGTTGTGGACTCGTAAATTTTTCAATGCCGTCCTTGCCTGTGGCCCACTGCCGAAGCACATCGGCTTCATCATGGACGGAAACCGAAGATTCGCGCAAAAGAAGTCAATGGAGAAGATCGTAGGGCACACAATGGGATTCAACAAACTGAAAGAGGTACATCGCATTCTCGTTGCTTCGCGTCTTCAAACCATACAGACTCACCTCACGGTGGGCACCGGGAGTAGGCGCTCGAGTGGTGCCTCGAGTTAGGCGTGGAAGTGGTGACGGTCTACGCGTTTTCGATTGAGAACTTCAAAAGGAGTCCAGAGGAAGTGAGCACGCTGATGCGACTCGCGGCAGAGAAGTTCGAGGAGCTTCTCAACCAACAGTGCGCCCCTCCTTACCGCCCATCGGACCACTGTGCTGCACGTCCACGCCACCTTCGCTTGGCGCTGATGATGATGCGGCCTTCAGGGGCATCATACACAAACACGGCGTGTCGATCCGAGTGCTTGGAGACATTTCTCTAGTGCCCGACTACTTGCAGCGTTCAATGGCGACGGCAATCCACAACACACGAAACAACACCAAGTACGTGGGACCCCGCTGGATCCTCTTGGCGCTTGGTTTTGGTCGTCTGATGAGCCGTGTGGTGTGCAGAGCCGTGTTGAATGTGTGCTTCTCCTACACAGCGCGTGCAGAGATGGTGACCGCTGCCCAGACCCTCTCTGCCGGTGTCCAGGAGGGCCTCATCAACGTTGAGTACATTTCCGCAATCCCATCTACCGGTTTTTTCCCTGGTTGATAACATGATGCTGACACGATTGTTCGGTGCGCAGGGACATCAACGGCGATCTGCTGGAGGAGTGCATGTACACGTCCGGCTGTCCGCCGCTGGACATCCTCATCCGCACCTCCGGCGAGAAGAGGCTCAGCGATTATCTTCTGTGGCAGGTACGCACCGGTCCTTTCTTTGGTTTAGGCCACTGCTAACCTAACCATTGCTGCACCACAACGCTATTCGCTGTGCCGGGACAGTCTGCGCACTCTTGCCTCTCATTTGTGGACGTGCTGTGGCCGGAATTTTCAGCGTGGGATCTGTATCGGACCATCCTCTTCTACCAACAGAACCACGCGCACATCAAGGTGCGCGAACAAGTGCTTGGGTTGCTCCTGATTTCCTAACTCTCGAGACCTATCTTGACCTCACAGGAGCGTCGAGAGGCGTACGAGCGAACCAAGCGGCAGAGCCAAAAGGAACTCGACCTGCACGAACTGCAGAAGGGCGGCGGTGGCGGTGTCGCCTCTCTCCACGGAGCGCTGGAGAAGGTCGAGGCCGAACGCGTCCAGCGAACGCAGCACTTCCTAGGTGTTGCTAGACAGCGCCAGATTGACCTTATCGCGAGTTTATGCACGCAGGAAGAGGCGTCCCGACAACAGGAAAGGAACTGAGCTCCACGCGTTATCGAATCTCACCCACGCAAACACTGCCGTGGACTTGCCTTTCTTGGTTGTGGATCTCGAGTCTGTTCGTTTGCGTTTGAACTGGTAGGGTGGCCAAAAGGAAGGTGGGCCCTGATGCTGCAAAGAAAAAGATTTCTTTTTCGCTTGGCGCCAAAACTTTGCAACAGACAGGGCCGAAACGAGGGCAACACACACAAGTATTGCCACCTCGGCAATACCACGTCGTCCCAAAACAAAACCGCGCCGAGCGTTTGTGAAAGACCACCCGCGCACGAGACGAGGTGAGGGTGGACCTGCCCCCCTTCGACACCAACTACCACACCACAGCAGAGGCGGGACATCTGAGGAGCATCGGGGCTTTTTCCGCGTCTCGGTCTCGATTTCTTCCCGCATTTGCGCCCCCCGCGTGTGCATTCGATCGATTGGGTCCGCTTGAATCGATTGAAGATTGCGTCGAGCACCCGGGAACGCCCAGAAGTCGCGTGGCACCATGAGCAACATGGAGTTCGAGGAAGCGTCTGCAGAGATACAACAAATGGGGCTCGGCCGCAGCAGATCGTTGGCCCGACCAATGCGGCCGCGAACGCGCGCGGCATCGCCTTCAACAGAGCTTCTCACACTTACCCGGACCCTGGGCGCTACTCACTTGGTGAGTCCTTGCGTGTCGCCTCGCCGCTCGGTCGATCGATCCGCAGCAGACGATTGCCCTTCGGATGGAGGCGAGTACTCGATGGAAGAGTCTTTCGAAGACTTCTCATGCCCCGAGTCCTTCGATGACGATGTCACCATCAGCGGCCCGGCCTCACGTTACTGCGTGTCCCTACTGCACGTCGACGACGAAGACTCGAGCAGCGGGGATGAACACCTCTACTACGCACCATCATCGCCGATGAAGAGGGCCACCCTGCATCCTCAGCACGTCGGGGCGGCCAAGAGCAGCCTGGGGCGTCGCTCGCGTTCGGAGGACCAGCTACCACGCATCTCCATCGACGCAGCGCCGCAATCCTCGTTCACATCTGCGCCCTCTCCGAGCGGCCAACAGCAGTGGGACGACGCCTTGCGCGAGATCAGCGGCGAGATCCCTCCCGACCACATTCGTAACAAGCTTCGATCGAATTCCTTCTCTCGCGACGATGCGACGCTGTGCCTCGGCCAGACTGGTGCTTCTGCCGCGTTCGAACGCGACAAGGAGAACCACTTCAACTTCCGCAACGGTGGCAGCGCTGGGCTGGGCTTGCCAGGTGACGGCTCGTCAGCCGGCACGATGATCACGGTGGGCATTCCACGGCACCACAGCAGCCTTCGAGTTGCCACCGACCGCGCCCAAAACAGTCCCCTCGCCACACGACGCGCCAAGTCCGTACCCGTCCGCCCCAACCCGCTTCCGGAGCTCAGGCTCGAGGGCTCTGGTTCGTACCTCACCGGCTCCCCCCCCCCCA
>CDFN01054193.1:0-16037 GCA_000826445.1 Acanthamoeba quina | reverse complement strand
CTGAGCTCAGTGGTCGTCGGCCAGGCTGATGTCCTCCAGTGACTCTGCGCGCCCACCGCAAGAGGAAGCGTAAGGGGGGCGCAGTGAGGGAAGGGGTCTTGGTGGGGGGTACCTGAGAAGGGGTTGAACTCGGAGCTGTCCGAAGACTCGCTGAGGGCTCGAGGCGAGCCAGATGATGAAGATAAGCTGTAGGGCGACGAGGTGTAGGGGCCTCTGTTGGTAGAGAGCGCGCTGGCGGAGGCGGTAGAGGCTCGATTCAGGCGGGAGACTGCCCGCACCAAGGGAGGCGCGCTGGCCGACTGGGTCGACGATCGGCCTCGCGAGTCGGCCATGCTCATCCGCCGCTTCGTCATGGTCGCCACCCGGCTCTTCCTGACGATCTTCGCCCGCGCCTCGGGCGAGATGGTGACGACGTCGAGGAAGCGGCGCCGGCGCAGGGCCATGCCCAGGTCCAGGAAGAACTCCTCGGCCACGGCCTCCCAGTCCCGCGACCGCCACATCTCCCAGCCGACCGTGTAGGTGACTCGAATGATGCGCTGCAAGCGCTTGTTCGTCCCCTCCGTCAACCGGAACGTGCATCGATCGCCCAACGTCATTATGGTTTGATCTGGTCGGTGATGGAGGTCATGAGCACGTCACATGAGCAGGTGCGCATGGTCTTAGTCGTGTGAGCAATGAAAGTGAAGAAGAGGTGCAGCACTTGGATTGGACTCGACGATGTTCATGCCGTGGCTCTGCGCGATGAGGCGGATAAGCTCCATGATGGCCTCGGCCGGCGCTGTCATCCGCACGTAGGCCACTCGTAACCGCTCCTCGGGGATGTGCAGTGTGGATTCCTTGAGTTCGTGTGCTCTTCTCATCTTCAGCGGTAGTGGTTCTGCACACGAAGGTACAACTGTAAAGCGAACAAGCAACCGACATTGCCGGAGTTCAGGTGGTGGTTACCTTTCATTGACCGCAGCACTCTGTACTTGGCCATCACTTTGCCCAGCCGGTTCCAGAGCGAGCTAGGGTAGCAGTTGAGTCTTCGAATGCACGGTTGAGGGGAGCAGCTGTGGGGACCCGTACATCTCCTCTTCGTCCTGGTAGCGGACATCGACGATGGTGTGCGAGAATTCGAAGGCGAAGCTCACCTTGCACTGCTGCCGGTTGCCGTCCATGGCGGTCCACTGTTCAGCGTCAACGTCGCTCGTGCTGATGGTGAACCCGTGCTTGGTGACGAACAGCCTGCACATATTCTGTGACAAGGCAGGTTATGGCCAGGCAAGTGAAACAAGTGAAGACCTGACCACCACTTCCCCACACACTGTCCTCATACAGACCTTGATGCAGGAGTGCCCAACATCCTTGCGCACATAAGCCCGCCATGAACCTCTGGCCTGCGAAAATGTGTCCACCGAGAGTGGGTCCACGACGGAAGAGGACCAAATCTTGTGCATCCGGCCACAACTCCCACCCAGCCTCCAGGAACAGGAACAGCCTCTCTGTTGTTTGTTTTCTTTATTTCCCTCACCCCTTTTCTCCTGGTGACTCCTTCGCGAAACGACGCAACGAAATTTCGTGATCAAATTGTTCTCATAATTTATTTGCCGAACTTGAAATTTTTCCTGTAAAAAAATCAACCAATTCAGAAACGGAAGAGAAGCGCGCCAAGTTGTTCTACACGCGAAGGCGATTGGATCGAGTAGCGCAACTGCCGGCGCGGCTGTGTAAGTAGTGGCAAAGAATAACAGAGAGAGGAGGAGTGGAAGCATAATCAGAACGACGTAAATCGATCTTTGCACTTGGACTTCAAAATGTCGCAGCCCGAGGTTGACTACGCACCCATCGGAGAGGAAGAGATGAAACTCGCCTTCCAAGCCATCGATCAAGAGCAACGCGAAGGTTTTTATTCTCATCTTTCCGCAATTTCATCTTTTTTTATCTCATCTTTCATCACTTGCGCATAATCGCAACTCCTTGCCGCGGCCTCTACACGGTTTGCCAATGGCCAGATCTCATCTCATCTGCTACAAATCATCTCTTACGACAGGGAACAACCAGGTCAACGCCAGCAACGCGGCCCAACAGCAGAACCAGCACCACCAGACCACGCAGCACCTTCCCGCCTACGTGCGCACCACGCCCGGCATCCCGACCCACTTCGACACGCCGCGGTCGGGCGGGCTCACGCAGCAGGCCGCCTCGCGCTCGGTGAGCAAGCCGCCGCCGGGCGCCAACGTGACCCAGCAGGAGACCCAGACGCAACCCTACCAACCCCAGCCGCCTCAGGCCAAGCGCCCCAACCTCTTCTCCCTCTCGGGGTCCTCCTCCGCAGGTTCTTCCTCCTCTTCTTCCTCCTCCTCATCGTCTTCTCCTTTCTCCACTTCGTTCTCCTCTACGACGTCGCCCTCGTCCATCGCTGGTCAGCAGCAGCCGCGTACTTCGCCTCCGCGCGCCTTCACGCCCAACGCCCGCGGCGTAGGCGTCGGAGGCGGCTACTCGGCTCCTTCGTCGACATCGACTTCGCCGTTTTCGCCGAACGCCACCTCCCAGCAGCAGGGCCCCCTCTCCGCTGGCCAGTCGCCCTCCAATGGCGCTGGCCAGCAGCTCCAGCCGCCGCAACAGCAGACCCAGCCGGGTGGCGGCTCGCCGTACGCGGCTACGACGTCGTCCTACGCGGCAGGGCCTGGCGTGCAGGGTGGCGGCGGCGGTGGTGGTGGTGCGCCGATGAGCGAGGACGCGGTGACGGCGGCCATTCAGCAGATGAAGGAGGAGGAGCGGCGCCGGAAGGAGGAACGGAAGCGTAAGCGCGAGGAGGAGGAGAGCTGGGCGCGCATGGTGCGCGGCAAGCTCGACCAGGAGGCTGAGAAGATCGACAAATACGAACAGTCGACCCACGACTCCAACCGCGAGCTCTACGCCCTCTTCAACGACCTCCAGTGCATCTCTCACGAGTTTCGTCTTCCCTCCCCTTCTTCTTCTCTTTTCGTCTTCGTTCTTTACTGACTGTTGTTTTCGTTCTTTTTCGTGTGCTTCTGCTGCGCAGTTTCGGAATCCAGTTCGAGACGCCCGAGCTGGTGGTGGTTGGCATGCAATCGGACGGCAAATCGAGCTTCATCGAAGCTTTGCTCGGCTTCCAGTTCAACATCGTCGAGACCAGTACGCACGCTTCCCCTCCCCGACAGTGGCGTGCGTAGCAGTTCCGTTTTTCTCACCGCACCGGACCCTCTGCCGACCGTTTATTACAGACATAGGCACGCGCAGACCGCTCATCCTGCAGATGATCAACAACCCGGAGAGGGACATCCCCAACTGCCGCTTCCGCAGGGAGAACGCCTACAACGAAGGCGAGGCGGGGCAACAGGCCGTCGAAGCGGGTACCTACCTACAGCAACCCACACCCTCTGCACTTGGCGGCGCGCAAGCCAATGCTAACAGGCCTCTCCTTCTCCTGCTGCTAAGATACGTGGGAGCCGCGCGATACACCGATCGAGGACCTGGTCCACGAGATCGTGAGGCGGACCAACGAGAAGGCCGGCCGTGGGGAGCACGTCAGCGCTGCGCCCATCATCCTCCGCGTCGAGTACGCCCACTGCGCCAACCTGACCATCTACGACACGCCCGGCTTCCGCCTCGGCGGCGATGTACGTCCCTTGTTGGGTCCCTTGCTCTGTCGGTTGTTTGTCGCACACTCACTCCTTGGTCGCCTGCAGGAAAAACTGCGCGCCGACATCCAGCGCATGGTCGAGCGGCTGATGCAGCCCGCGAACCGCATCATCGTTTGCTTGGAGCAATCGACGGTGGAGTGGGCCAACACGTCGTCGCGGCCGATCGTGCGCCGCTTCGATCCCACCTTCTCGCGCACCGTGCTGGTGAACACCAAGTTCGACAACCGCGTGAAGGAGCTGCGCACGCCCGAGTCGGCGGCCAAGTACCTCATGGGCGAGAACCTGCCCGAGGGCAAGAAGCCCTTCTTCATCTCCCTCCCCGTACGCCGCAATCTCGACAGCGAGCGCTTCCGCGACGGGATCAAGGAATGCTACCTCGACGACTTCCGTCGTCTCCTCGAGATCAAGTTCCCAGACCAAGAGTACGAACGAACTGTGTCGTGTGCGCTATGGATTGCCGTGTGCGTATATCTCGAGCTGACTGCAGTGGGCGTGGCTACCAGTTTCGCCGAGCAGGTGGGGTTCCACCGCGTGAAGGCCTATCTCGAGCGCATGCTCACCGAGAAGTACTACGCGAGCGTGCCGCCCACCCTCCACATGCTGGACAACATCTGCAAAGAGAGCGAGCGGGTGCGTCGTCGCCCCCTAGCCTCCCCCCCCATTCACCATGCTAACTGCTCGTGGTGCAATGCAGGAGTTGCAAATGGTGAGGCGTGAGCTCGAGTCGAACAATCTCGAGCTGCTGCGCAACAAGGTGAATCGCTACGTGCAGTCGTTCATCCTCCTGATCGAGCGTCTCCTCGAGGGCTCGATCATCGGCAGCCCCGACACCTTCGGCGAGACCCTGCAGGAGGAGAAGGCCGCCAGCGGCATCGGCGAGTGGCCGGCCCACGGCATCGAGTACGACATCCAAAACAGCCACTACAAGATCTACGGCGGCGCCCAGTACGAGCGCCTGCTCAACGAATTCGAATACGTCGCCCACAGCAAAGGTGCGCGCATATGAGGCCTCACCGCTCTCGACTACCTCTCGTTTCGCTCGATGCGGGTCAGCTCACGTTTGTTGGTCTTGTTCGTTTTTCTTTCTAGAGTTCCCCTTCATTTCGATTCACGAGGTGGCGTCGGCCATCGGCACGTCCAAGTACCACAACGTGCCGGTTTTCGAAACAGCGGTAATCTCTGCCCCACTCTTCCCGCCCCACTTTGCCGCAGCCAGGTCGCGCGCGAGGCCACTGTCGAGTCTAATTCTTTCTCTCTCTCTCTATATCTTTGCGTCATCCTTCGGTACGACAGGCAAGCGATATTGTGCAGATCAAGGCCCGCAAGGAGCTGCAGCCGCTGATCGACGTGGTGCTCGCGCGCTGCTCGTACGTGTTCAAGCGCCTGTGCGACATCGGCATCTCGGTCATGAAGGGAGGCGAGAGCGGCGTGCTCAACGTCTACGAGCCGTTCATCAAGGAGCTTCGCGCCGTGTACGGTGGGTTTATCGACAGCGTGGAGGAGCTCTGTCGGTCGAAGCTGATGGACGACTTCGAGACCTTCACCAAGATCCTCGACTGGGACCTGCTCACCGGCCTCTCCGATCTCGGCAAAGAGTACGCGCTCTCTCCGCTCCCTTCATTTTTCTCTTCCTTCTTCTTCTTTCTTTGGGTTCTCTTCTTTGGTTGCTCACGTTTTGTCGCCATGATGGTGTGTGACGGGATGATTGAAGATACGACTATCTCGCCAGGGATGCTGCACAGACTCATGAACGAGTCACGCAGATGATGCAACGCAACGAAGGCAGCGCCAGTACGTTCCTACCCTTGCACGAACAACACCATCTGGCGTTCTTTAATTGCAATTAACGCCTGACGTGTGCGCCGGACCGAAGTGAACATCGAGGGGAGCAGGTCGCGCAGGATCGGCGAATCTGCCTACAACCAAGTGTGCACCATGTCGGCGCGGCTCTTCGCTGGCATCCGCTTCTTCTTCGTCAAATACGTCCGGAACAAGCTCAACGCCTTCTTCCTCGACCCAATGTACATATATGCCCCCCCACTGCCCTTCTTACCTGCGCCTCACACAATCACATCTGCGTTGGCCACACACACAGGTTTCAGAGGCTGGGCGGGGAGGTGACGGATCACTTCCGTAAGCTCACGGACGATCGATTCTCGGAGCTGTTCGCCCTCGGTGCCGTCGAGCTGAAGGAGCGCGCGGTCATGCTGGAGAACCAGCTGGTCCACTGCACGGCGAGCCGCGATCGCTTCAAGGAGGGTACGTCCCCGCATCGCGTTCTCTATCCTTCCTCCTTCCTCTTTCCTCTTCTGAGCAGGGCTGACCATCTTCTTCTTCATCAGTCTATCAGCGCCTGCTGAGCCGAGCCGACAATTAGCTGTCCCTACGCCCGTGTGGCGTTCAAAAAATATTGTGTGGTGGTGTTGTTAGCCTGTACATGTTCTTCCATAGTAACAACAGTTTTGTTGTTCCCTTTTTGTACCGAGCGCGCGTGTGTGCGTGTGCGGCCGTTCCTGGTGGCGCTTGACAGCTCCGGCAAGACCGTCACCAACCTGTTGGGCCTGCAGGCTCGAAGTAGTGTTGTGTTTACCAATCATAGCATCTGTGGTTCTGGTTGTGCCAAACACTCTGCGCCAACCAACAGACTGAACGCACGGGCTGCCCGTTCAGGTGAGCCTGAGGCTGGAGAAATGCAAAAAGAAAAACAAGGAAACATAGAGCGATTTGCGCCGGTTCCTGTTGGATGATGATCGACATAGCCAGCCACTGTCCAAGCGACAGAGGGTAAAGGAAAAGGAGAAGAAGCGGAAGGACAGGCACACCCTGGGCAAGGGCAACCTGTGCTTCGCCATCGCCGAAGGCAGGACCTGCCCCCACAGCGACAGCAAGTAAAATCTGCCCCCCCCCCGTTCCCTCACACACCACACTCACCCATCAAGCCGTCGCCGCCCTCTCAAACACCGCACGCACGTCTGTGACACGACCAACGACACGACCAACGACACGACCAACGACACGACACCTAAACAAACAATTACTTGACCTAGCCCTAACTCACTTACCCATCGCCAACAGCAACCGGAAAATGGAAGAAGTGGGAGGTGCGGGGAACGGCACCGCACGGCATGGTGTTTTCCCTTCTTGATACTGAACAGGATCCGCAAGACTCTTGGCGCGGACATCAATTGCGGTGAGATGACCTTCGCCGAGAACCTGATGCAGCGGAGTGGGCGCTGCTGAGGCGGCCACCCGTCCAAGGACATCTTCGGGGTGCAGCTGTGCGGGCCGCACCCGGACCACCTGACCAAGTGACCGGTCAGGTGCTCGATGAGAACATTTCGGTAGACTGCCTCATCGACCTCGTCCGCACGACCCATCAATACCCTCATTGGTCGCTCCTCCATTGTTAAGCGACCGATCGTCATCGCCACCGTCATTGGCATCAGGGGTGCGGGTTCGGCGCTCTTGGACCGGCTGCGTAGCCTGGAGGGGATCATGTGGGGCACAGCCATGGTGCTACATCTGCCAGTGTGCAGAGACCTCGCCCATCTCCGTCATTGGTATCATGCACACCACCCACCCACACACGCACACAATGCACACGATGCACACGATGCACACGATGCACACGACACTCGAGCTGAGAACTCACGCGCTGTGTGCTGCACTGCCGGTGGTTAAGGAAACGGAGACATCTATGGGCCGCAGCAGGCGGCTGAGGCCAAGGCGGCCGGCATGTCCACCATCATGGTGACCTGTGGCGCGCTCATCAAGCCCTGGATGTTCCCTGAGATCAAGGAGAACAGGGACTGGGACATCTCTGCTGAAGCTGCATCAGAGGCCGCCTCCCTTCTTCGACTGCAGTGACTTCGAGACCTTGCTCGCCTCTCCTGTTGTCAGTGGTACTCATGTGCGTGTGTGTGTGTCCGTGTGCGTGTGTGGTGTGTTGATGATGACCATCACCCAAAGGTGGGCGAGTAGGGGCACTGAAATGCAGGCAATGAGGGTCAGGCCGTGGCGAGTAGTGGCATGGAAAAGCAGGCAAAGAGGAGTCGGGTGTGACGACGCTCTGGTCAGGCAGTCACTTGTTTGTGTACTCTCACATCAACAAGCAGCATGACCAGTGAAAGCCGCTCTTCTTCATCGCCCACTGCCCAAACCTGGCCCCACTCCAACCCCTTGCACAACTTCTCCTTTCTCGCTTTTTGGCCCAAGGAGAAAAGGGCATACACTCGCTACTCAAAGGGTAGTTTCACTCTTGGTTGTAAGAGAGACAGAGAGCAGCACAATGGCAAGGGAAGAGGAAGAGTCACCCGACCATTCCGTGGCTAACCCTTCTCCGTCATTCACAACAGATGATGAGTCTGCCCAACCACCGAGTGATACCGCTCTGGGGCGCATTGAGCAGCTTCTTGTCAGGCTGGACAAGCGCGTAGGACATCTCGAGCAGCTTTTCGTCGGGCTGAGCGTGCGCGCAGGAGATCTAGAGGTTGCTGTCTTTGGCGCACCCCGTCCTCAGGCACCTCCCCAACATGCCTGCACGCCCATCAACTACACCACTCCCCAAGCACCGCAGCCTCAGGAGTATGCCACCTGGTCTTCTCTTGTTAGCAGGAGCTCACGCTCTTCCTCTCTAGTGCCAGTGGCCATCAGTACGCCGATGAGAACATGCAGAGACTGGCAGATTACCTTGTCCGTCTCGGCACTGTGGCCACGCCTACTCCTTGGCTTGGCTGAGGGTTCCCATACGCAAAGGAGACTCAATTGTAATGACGGCAGAGACAAACCTCACATTTCTAAAAGGGTGGCATCCTCTGCTTCTTACCCTCCCTCTTTGTCGTCCCCTCTTACCTGCTTGACGCAAGCCACACCGGATGCACCTCATCACCCCTGCAAGTGGCTCGCGTGTGGCACGGCTGTGCTTTTTTAACGGTAAGGAGAGAAAAGGCAAGAAAAAACAATTCACATCAACACGGGGAGATGCGACGAGGGCGGATCGTGACATGGGGCCTTGCCCCGTGCAAGTACGGCAGGGTGCCGGCAGAACGGTTGCTGCCAACGTGGTCGCCGCCCTTTGGCTGCTCCTCATCCCTACGCTCATTTCATGCCAGTGTGCTCTCCTCATCGCGCCCTTCCTCTCCCAACCGCCCGGCGTCACCGGAGCCTAGCGCCCCTCATCAAGGTACCTTGATCAAGCCTGCAGCCGAATTCGGATTAGATTTTTTCCGTAGATTGCCAATTTGTCTTTTATTTTATATTATATTTTAATATTTGATAAATTGTTGATTTGTTTTCCATTTCTTTAATTTATTTTTCTTGCGCTGTACAGAATTCAGGGGCATGGCTGTGGCATTCCTGGGCACGGGTTCGGGTGTGCCTTCGCTTGAGCGCAATGTCACCTCCATCGCCGTCAAGCTCGGTGCGTGCCTGCCATTTCTCATCGCCACCTCGAGGCTGATCGACCACCGCACACAGAGAGCCGAACCATAATGGTGGACTGCGGTGAAGCGACGCAGCATCAGTTCATGAGGTGCCCCGGTCTGACGCTCCAGAGCGTGGAGCACATTTTCATCACACACCTCCACGGCGACCACGTACGTGGCCCGCACGAACGACACACGCACCAGCGCGCACTCAACGTTTTGGTGAGGCGTGTCGTGTTGTGTGTGTGTGTCTCGTGACAGATCATGGGTCTTGGCGGAGTCGTTCACGGGATCTGCTGCGGCCTAGAGAGCGGGCGGATGCAGCCGCTCCACATCTATGGCCCGCCCGGCCTTCGCCGCTATGTTCGAACCCTCCTCGATACCACGCGTCCCACACTCGATCTGCCGTTGTTCATCCACGAACTCGTGCCCGCCGACCCTCGCCTTCAAGCCAAGAACAAGCCTGATGTGCCCAGGCTCAGGTATACATTCATACATTCATAACACACGCATACATGCACATTATGGACTATGTGGCTTTATGGTGAATGTAGTCAAATAACATGTTTGCTCATGAATATTTGTTCGTGCCACCAGAGACACGGACATACCGATGAACGAAGCAACGGGAACGTGGAACGTCTTCTCCGACAAGAAGGTCCGTGGATGATGGTCTGATCTGGTCTGGTGGTGATCAAAGGCAAGTTGCCTTTTTTCCAACCGTGCCCACCCACGAACACAGATCAGCATACGAGCAGGGCCGCTGCAGCACAAGGTGCCCTGCTGGGGCTACGTCGTGAAGGAGGCCGACTCGCAGGGCAGCATAGACGTGGATCTGTGCGTCGCTAAGGGCCTCCCTCCCGGACCCCTCTACAAAGAGCTGAAGGCGGGACGCTCCGTCACCCTCCCCAACGGCACCATGGTACGTACGACGTGGACCTCATTCCGGGCGCCCAGCCGCTCGACCGACCGCGCGACTCACTGATTTCGCGGTGCTGGGCCGCAGTTGCATCCGTCGGAGGTGGTGGGTCCGCCCAAGGTGGGTCGGAAGCTGGTGGTGTTGGGGGACACCTGCGACTCGAGCGGCATCGCGGAGATCGGCCGGGGCGCCGATCTGCTGATCCACGAGTGCACCCTCCCCCGCCGACTCGCCAGCGAAGCCTACAAGCGAGGACACTCGACCGCCGGTACGTAGCCCCCGATCGAGCCGGCCATACGGGGAGTTGAGAGGCCTTACTCATCATGAATGGACGATCTCAATGCAGCCATGGCGGGACGATTCGCCAAGAGTCTGCGCGCAAAGAAGCTCGTCCTCACCCACTTCAGCGCTCGGACGTCTACTCCCGGTGAGGTGCGTTCCTGCTTGCGTTGTCCCTGTTGTCCCTTCTTCTTTGTGGCGAACGCACCGACCCAGCGACATTGGTTCACTTTTCTTTCTTTCTTTCTTTCTTTTGCGTCCTCACCTCATCAGGAGAGCGTTGAGGACATGGTGAAGGAGGCGGGTCAGATCTTTGGCGGGCCTGTGGGGTCAGCTCACGACCTCATGTGGCTGGAGGTGCCACCAACAAGATAACAATTTCGTTTCGTGTTTCGTTTCGTTTCGTTTTCTTTCGGAAAAGAAAGAGAAGAGCGGGAAAAACGGAAGAAAAAGAGAGCATCTGATTGATAGAATTGGAGAAGAGACGAAGATGAGGCGCTTCGAGAAGCTGAACCCGACGAAGTACTGGCTGCCCAACATTCCGCTTACGCTGATGCCTCCGGCACGCAACCTGCCATCCAACAAGTTCGTGCTGCGCGTGCAGCCCGACATCACCAAGGTCGAGCTTCAAAACTACATTTCGCAGCTCTACGGCGTCTCGGTGACAAAGGTCAACACCATGAACTACGAGGGCAAGCTCAAGCGAGCTCCGCGTCGCGGCAAGTTCTACTCGACGAAGCGCTACAAGAAGGCCATCATCACTACCGACGATTCCATTCGCGCGGACGATTTCCAGGACGAGGGCCGGCGCGGCGCCGGATTCATCGAGGGCGAAGTTGTGCCCACCAAGCGACGGTGAAATTCCTTCCATCTTTGATAAATCTTACTTCTACTTTGGCTCCTTTTCTTGATGGCCGCGAGGAGGTCGCCACCACATGCGTGCGGGCCAGCGCAGCAGCAGGAGGGGAAATGGAGAGAAAAGCCGAGGGCTCACGCACGTCGAGCACACTGTGGGGCCCAGCATCGTTATTTTTAGTATCCGAAGCCAAGTGATGGAGGTCGCTGCAGGAATAGTGAAGGGTCTGGTGGTCGGGCTGGTGTGCACTCATGAGTTCAGGCGCCGCAGCACCACCCCCTTCACCAGCTTCCTCACCGAGGTGCACCCCACCACAGATCTGCCGCTCAACGCAAGATCGAAGTGCTGACCACGTCTGGGGGGGGGCACAGTTGCTCGAGTGGGCACAGAGCAGCGGAGCACAGGTGGTCATGACCGCCAACACGCACAAGTGGGCGCACGGACTGCTCAAGACCGGCTCATCGGAGGAGGAGGCCTTGTGGGCGCAGGTGGTGCGGAAGGTGGGCGGCGGGTCGAGCGGGGTGGTGGAGCTCACCTACGAGCTCATCGAGCGCCGCATCGACGCCGTGTTCCACCTGGCCAGCGGCGGCGAGATCAACACCAACCTGCCCATGAAGGTGCTCAAGCGACAGGCCCTGGTCCACGACGTGCTCTACACGGCCTCGCTCGAGGCCGCCTCGTCCCTGGTTCGGCACTGGCGACTGCCGGCCGACCCGGCGGCGGGCGGCAGCTGCGCATCGGAGGGGCTGCTGGACGCGCGGGTGAGCCGCCCGCCCACCAGGCAGGTACCGCTGGCCCGGATGGCGGGCAAGAAGACCATCGCCCTCATCTCCCACGACGGCAAGAAGCTCGACATGTGCCTCCTCGTCGTAGAGCACCTGCGCACGCTACTCACCCAATTCGATCACATCATCTGCACCGTACGCGTACCACCGCACACGCACACGCACACGCACGCACGCACACACGCACCTGAGTTGAGGTTTGGCGTGGATGTAGGGAACGACGGGTGGTTGGATCACCAAGTTCATCAGGGCGGCGGCGGCGAGTGCCGACTCGGAGACGCTGGCGCCGTATGCCAAGGACCTGGAGCACAAGATCATCTGCTGCGAGAGCGGGCCGCGCGGAGGCGACGTGCAGATCGCACACGCGGTGCTCCGCCAGCTGTGCCACCAGGTCATCTTCCTGATCGACCCCATGGCCGCCCACCCGCACGAGCCCGACATCAGCTTCTTCGAGCAGGTGATCGACGTGCAAGGCGTGCACCTGGCCACGAACCTTCAATCGGCTCAGCAGCTCCTGGCCCAGTACGAACTTAAGTGCTGATGAGAGCTTGCTGTTGAGGCTTTCATGTTTATAGCTATCAACCTTTTTGACATCATCACTTCTCTACATGCGAGCGCTTCGCCTCGTTCTTCGTCGTCGTCTCTCACACAAAAAGGCTTCGTCCCCGCCGCCCTCAAAACAAAACTGCACCGCACGACGGCCGAGAGGCGAGCGCTGCACCCCGTGACGAAAGGGAAAAGCGCAGCTTGATCACTCGCCCAGCGGGTAGCCTCGCGTGGTGGTCCGCACCGGCAGCACCGACCCGAAGAAGTCCGTCAGCAGCACCTGTGCCCGCCACCACCGCGAATCAGCACTTGAAGCTTAAAGTGTGATGTGTAGAGAGGCCGGGAGGGCGGTAGTGGTGTACGCTGTCGAGAGGCCGGGAGAAGAGATCTGTTCGGTAGTTGGACTGGGCGCCCAGGTATCGGTAGTTGTCATCGGCGAACTGTGGAGAGCTGAGTCAGCTCTCTCTCTCTCTCTCGTCCTCACGAGAGGCAGGGGGCGCTGTGTGGCTGTACCAGCTCCTTGAGGTTGTTCTTGGAGTCCTCGGCCACCTTGTTCTGCTCGAAGTACTCGAGAGTGGCGTAGGTGAACCTGTCGATCATCGCCACGCCCAGCTTGTAGTCGGTGTGGTGCTGCATCATGACCCACCACCCTGGCTGTGAGTTGTGCCCAACAACACCGACAACAGGCGACCGCGATCGGTCACGTATGGGTTCACCGCACCGAGTAGGAGTTTTGGCCCCGCG
The DNA here is from genome assembly GCA_000826445.1 of Acanthamoeba quina. NCBI lineage: Eukaryota > Discosea > Longamoebia > Acanthamoebidae > Acanthamoeba > Acanthamoeba quina. The sequence continues at coordinate 2,835 of CDFN01054193.1, read as the reverse complement.
ACGAGCTGCCGGCGGCGAGCACGTTGGGCGAGCGGAAGTGCTTGTAGAGGGTGGTGGCCTGGCAGGTATCCACCACGAACAGGAGCTCGTTGTACCGCCCCTTCTCCCACATCTGCTCGAACGCATCCGCCAGATCTCTGCCGTCACAACCTCGTACGCGTGAGTGTGGCCACAAAAGAGCAGAAGCAGAAGCAGAAGAAGAAGAAGAAGAAGGGGCTGCAGGGGGGCGGACCGACTGCAGACCTCCTCAAAGTCCTGGAACTTGAGGAACTCGTCGCCTCCGTGGCCGGTCATGTAGATCAGCACGTTGCTGCGCTCGTCGGTCATCAGTCGCTTGGACCGGGGCACGCCCTCGTGGTGCCGGCCTTCAGAAGGTGCGTGCGTGCGTGGTGAACGTGTGAACGTGTGAGTGAGTGAGCGTGTGAGACACAGAAAAGGCGATGAAGAGCGCGGATGGTTCGGCGCCAACGCACCTGTGAGTACGCGAATGAAGTTCTCCACGGACACCTCGTAGCCGCGGTAGTCGACCTCGATCTCCGACCCGTACATGTTCAGATTGTGATTCCTGCCCCACGGGGGAGAGACGATGAGGAAACAGTGGCGCGAGCGCGTTGTGTTGTGTGTGTGTGTGTGTGGTGTGGTGTGTGTTGGGTACCGGTTGTTGTAGATGGTGCCGGGGTTGGAGTTGCGCGTGTTGCACGCCATGTCGTCGGCAATCATGAGGATGATCTGACCTGCAACCGCCGACGGGCCACACCACCAACCAAAGTGAGATGACTGCGGTGTAGGGGCTTGGGCAGCGCGACGTTGGAGAGTAGCGGAGGTCGGGGGAGAGTGTGGGTGAGGAGTACTGTCGGGAATGCCCAGCCGGCGCACGGTGTGGTACATGCTCAGCACGTTGGCCACGTGTCGGTAGTTGTGCCAAAAGATGGACGTCTCCACCTGTGCACCAGCAGGGGTGAGAGTTTTTTTTTTGTGATTCAATTGATACAATGAGAGCAGAAGAAGAAGAATGGAAGAGATGTACGAGGACGGCCCAGTTGTTGGTGTGTGGCTGGGTGGAGGGGAGACGCCCCGATGAATTGAAGAAGCTTTCAATCTTTGAAACGTTGAACTGGGGATCCTCTGCTATCTGCCCTGCCACCTGCGCCGGCAGGCGAACCACCACACACAGCAGCACCTGCAGTGCCACCGCAACCAGCGCCACCCTCTTCATCGTAACTTCTCTTTGGTATCTTTTTCTTTTTCTTTTTCTTTTTCTTTTTCTTTTTCTTTTGCTTCTTTCTTTTGGCGCTTTTCGTTTTTGATTAAAACGTAGCGGACCCTGTTTGGTATCTGATAAGGGTGTAACCTCATCTGACCTGCTCACGGCTTCTCCCTCTTCGCAACTGCGCGACTGGAATAACGTCACGTGACGCACAATGATCGTCCCTCCTGTCCTTGTCCTTATGCAGGCCGTGTGACTAATTCAAAGGTAAGTTGCCTGCAGACTTCCTCTCGTCAGAGTTGCCTCACCACCTGTGGTGATGGTCACCATCCCAAGCCATGGCGTAGGTCAGGTGGCTGAAAGTGCAGCAAGGTTGTCCTCTTTTGGAATGTTAAGAAGCATGACAAGAATGGTGCGAATGGTTGACTCTGGTCGTGTGTCGATTCTTCACATTCCAAGTTGCGACTGTTCGGCGATCAGCACGGAACCGACGTGTGATGTACTGCAAGGTTAGTACACTGCTGCAATTGGAGAAGAGCCCGCCACCATAAAGAGGTGGATAGTGCTCCTTTGGAACACTATGATATCTCTCCACGACACCTCCTTCATACCGCTTCGCACGACGCTCACATCACCATCTACCATGTCGCACGTCCTGACCAGGCCGAGCGAACCTCTACCACTCTACCGCTGCGGCGCCTTCTCGGCTACTGCCTCTACGCCCAACCGTGGGATGTGTTCCTCCGTCACCCCCAACCTCACTCATCCAATCAAAGACCCTGCGAGCGGCAAGTTCGAGAAGCTGGTCCAGTTGCTAAAGAAACGAGCGACCTCGGACAAACCTGTCCATTGTACGACCGCCCCCAACAAGATTGTACACACGTCAGCCCAGGATCGACAACATCTCGTAGCGCTCCACAACCTCCGCTCCAACGCCACGAACCTCCGAGCCAAGAGCCCCCTGAGTCTGGCCGACGCCGACCTCATCCGCCCAAGCTGCTGTGGTGAGTCCCACTCCACGGGCTCATCCAGTGTGCAGTTCCGGCGCCACCTCTCCTACACCTACGGAGACGAAGAGGCCGTTGAGGACAATGACAGCGCCGCCCGTACGCCGTCATGTCCGGCCATTCAGCGAAGAAGAAGTCTCTCATTCGGCAAGCCACCAGCCACAATCAGTCACAACAGCTCTTCCTCTTCGTTGTCTTCGACATCTTCCTCCTCTTCCACTACTTCGTCAAGCTCGGCCACCAGGACTCGTTCCGCGTCGGGTGCGGCTCTTCCTACCATCACATCGCTGGCATTCCAGGCCGTGTTCGGCGAGCTGGCCATCAAGTGCTCCTACAGCGAGGACGACGATCTGAAGGGCGACATCGCCCTGGTGCGCGTCGATGAGGACCGGATCGACTTCGACAGGCTCGCGGAACAGCTTGAGTCCTTCTACGGCTTCGCCAAGCGCGGGCTGGAGGTCGAGGTGACCTACACGGACGAGGAAGGCGACAAGGTGCGCATCAGAGACACGGAAAGCCTAACCTACGCCTGCAGCGACTGGCGTCGGCAGCTACGCCGAAAGAACAATGGCCGCAGCCTGCGTGTGGTGGCCAAGGGCAAGCGACGACAGCCGTGAGGGC
>CDFN01054153.1:0-11252 GCA_000826445.1 Acanthamoeba quina | reverse complement strand
CTCCCGTACGACCGGGACTCTCCACCACCGCGGGTGGGTTCCGTGGCGGGTTCGCAGCCCAAGCCCCGGGCTCGCCCAGCATCAACCGCGCGTACGGCTCGCCGACCCTGCCGGCCCACGCCTCCCCGCTGGCCTCGCGTCCGGCCGGACCGCAAAGCAACCCCGTACCCACATGCCTATTCTTCTCTTCTCTTCCTGCAATCTCGCTCTGGCGTTGTTGCTCTTGATCTCACCGCCGCCTGTTGATGGTGCGCGTCTGCAGGGCGACGAGTTGAGGAAGAAGCGGGAGGCGGAGGAAGCAGAACGACGACGTGTGGCGGCGGAGGAGGAGGAGAGGAAGAGGGCGGAAGAGCGAAGGCGCGCGGAGGAGGCGCAGAAGAAGGAAGCGGAGGAGGCGCAGAAAAAGAATAGGTGGGACGAAGAGCGAAGAACGCGAGAGGAGGCGGAACAGAAGCGGCAAGCTGAGGCGGTGCAGGAGCAGAGAAAAAGAGAGGAGGAGCGGGCTCGTGCCCAACAGCAGCAGCCAACGCAGCAAGCAAAGGTTGACGAACAGGCAAAGGAGAATGCGGAGAAGCGCCTGCACTACATCGGCATGTTCGTCGAGATGCAGAAAAAGGAGCGGGAGCAGACCAAGGCCCGCCGGGCGGAGGCCAAGGAAGCGCGCCAGCTCCGAGCAAACTCGCCCCAGCCCGCATCGTCACTGCCCGCCGCCTCGACCCCGCCCGCTACCGTGCGTCCGGCCCCACCATCTCCGTCATCGCCCGCCACACAGCCGAGATCTACGCCATCGCCACAGCCACAGCCACAGCAGCCGCCGGCAGCAGGGCTGGCGGCAGGGACTCCGTTCGCGCAGGAGACGGACATGGACCGGGAGATCAGGATGATCATCGAGATTGGCCAGCTCAAGGAGGAGGTGGACGCCTACAAGCGCAAGTGCAAGGAGGAGGAGGCGCAGGTGGCGGCGCTCAAGAAGCAGATCCAGCGCAAGGCCGAGGCGCAGGCCGAAGCCGAGGCGCGGAAAAAGCGGGCCGGCTGGCTGTCCAGCAGCTCCAGCTCGGGCGGCACCGCCATCAACAAGGACCGAACCCCGGTCGTCTCCGTCTACCAGACCAAGGACATCACCAAGCGGCCTCTCGTCGGCGGCGCCAGGTGCCCTGCCCTTGTACTTGTCTTGCCTCACGGCATCTATCCTCACCGGTGTGTCGTGTGCGTGACGTGTCGGGTTTACCGCGTCACACAACAGATTCTTCTCGGTCTACACTCCGGCCGGTGGTGGAAGTCCGATTGACGGTTACGACCCGTCAGAGGAGCGGACGCGATCTCCCTCGCTGCCCCAGGTAGGGCCACCACCACCGACGCCCGCCCCAACGCCCGTGTCTCCCCCGCCCGCCGCGGTCTCGCCCAGCACCAGTGCCGTGCCGACGGGCGAGGCCAGCGACAGCGGCAGGGGCAAGCTGAAACGCTCCAAGAGCGGCAAGATTCTCCGCTCGTTCCTCTCCACCTACATCCCTTCGGCGTCTTCCTCGTCTTCGCCGTCTTCTGCGGGCTCTTCGCTGGCAAATTCGGGCGAGAAGCCGACACGTCTGGGGTCATCGACTTCGTCCTTCGACGACGTCCCGTCCACATCATCGAACAAAAGCAGCTTGATCAAGAAACGGTTCGTCACCAGACCACTGCACGCACGCACCCACCACAACACACATCGCACACGAACACAAAGCACGTGTGTGGCTGATCGAGCGGGGGTGGGCACAGAGAGCTGCGTAAGAGCTTTTCTCTGGAGGCCGGCCAACTGATGCGAAAGAAGAAGGAGGCGGCGGACGACAGTGGCACCTGCGACGAGAAGAAGAAGGAGAAGGAGCGACTCAAGAAGGAGAAGAAGGAGAAGAAGGAGCGGGAGCGGAAGGAGAAGGAGCTGAAGAAGAAGCGAGGCGGCAAGCCCGTGACAGTGTTCAACTCGACACTCGAGGAGGTCATGTCCCTCCAGGACGAGTCCGCTGGCGACGTGCCCGTCATCCTGACCACCCTCACTAATGCCATCTTCTCTCTTAACGGTACCACTGCGCCCAACACTTCCCTGACTCTGACAGTACCGCCGCCCACGGCCGCGGTCAATCGTAGTGCGCTAACACCACCCTTCGCTTTCTCGTGCGTCGTGCAGGCCACCAATGCGAGGGCATCTTCCGGCTCTCGCCTTCGATTGCCGAGGTGTCCAAATTGAAGGACCAGTTCAACGCGCAGAACTACCAGCTCACGACGACAGACCCGCACGTAGTGGCGTCATGCCTCAAGCTGTGGTTCCGGGAGCTCTCGCAGCCGCTCATCCCTCACGAGTTCTAATATCCTTTCCCCGCCTTCGTTTGTGTGCGCGCGTGCGGTGGTGCGTGCGTGTGTGCGTGTGTGCGTGTGTGCGTGTGCGATTGGTATGCTGGATCTTGCCTGTGAATGTCCTTAACTCCACTCCACTGATGAGTGCATCAAGAAGGCGCACCACATGGAGCAGATCACGCAATTGATCACCAAAATCCCGCCCATCAACCAGAAGGTGTGTCCGCCATTCCTCCGCGCGCGCATTCGGCCGGGCCTTCACACGCGTGCTCTCTTTGCCCCCTCCCCCTCTTCCCAATTGTCGCAGGTGATCGCGTTCTTCGCCCAGTTCCTGCTGAAGCTGGCCACGACCGAGAACGTGAGTGTGACGAAGATGGGCCTGGACAACCTGGCCATCGTCTTCTCTCCCGGCTTCCTGCGGTGTCTGGTACCAGCCCCTCCAACCGTTGCTTGGCCTCTTCCTTTCTCACGTTCTGGGCGTGGCCTCCTAGGATCCGATGAAGATGATGGCCAACTCGGCCCTGGAGGGCCTCTTCGTCGAGAACCTCATCGAGATCTACCAGGCCTGACCGGTGGGCGGCCACCCATGTACATCAATCTTGCCTGCGGCCTGCCCAAGAGCCAAACAGTGCCGACATGTTCGTCGCCTCGTCCTTCTATCGGGGCGGGGTTCTTTTTCTGTCGGGCTGCAGTGCCCGCGATTGGCCAACACTCGGAAATGTAGTCCCCAATTTCGAGTGGTTGTCCCACCGGAAGATAAATCAGCCAATCAAAAATTCAACAATATTGATAAATTGTCGATTTCGGCCTTTCGTCCGAATAGTGTCCTGAAACGCTGCGCCAACCCGCGACCGCGCCCGTACTGTTGTCGGGTCGTTGTCGCTGCCGGGCCAGTGTTCTCCTCCTCTTCTCTCGACCCAGACCCCCCTGCAGGCTCATCCCGCGCCTCCGGTCGTCATGTCGTTCCCAATCTATGCGGTGGTGGGCATCCCGGTGATCTTCCTGCTGGGCCTGCTGGGTGCACTCACCCCGCCGACCATCGCCTTCTTCTTCCCCAAGTACGGCGTGACCCAGAAGTATTACTTCACCTTCTTCAACGGCCTCGCCGCCGGACTCATCCTCGCAGTCGGGTACACACCCTCACCACATTCTCCCTCTACTTCTTCTTTCTTTTCCGTCTTCGCGATGGTGTGACCTCGAAGAAGAAGAAGAAGAAGGGTGCGTGAAAGGTGCCGCCAACTCCGTTTCTGATGTTTCCTTTTTTCCCTCTTTTCTTTTGTGGGTTGTGGCAGGTTCATCCACTCGATACCGGACTCGTTCGAGTCGTTCGGCACAGTGCTGACGGACGAAGATAGCCAGGTGGAGTCTTACGCGTGGCCGGCGTTCATCGCCATGATGGGCGTCATCATCTGTTTCACGATCGAGGAGGTGGTCGACACGCTGAGCGCGCTCTTCGGCGTGTCCAGTCTCCACTCCCACGGTGGCGCGCACGGCCACGGCCACGGCGCCGCCTCGCACGCCGGGCACGAGGACCACGCCTGCGGCCACTCGCTGGAGGACCACGAGCAGAACGACGGCGAGTGCGACGCGCAGCCGCTCGAGGAGATGTGCGACCACCACGGCCACAGCGTGTCGACCGACGACGAGGAGGACAGCAAGAACCTGGAGGGCCTCGGCAAGAAGAAGGTCAAGAAGGACGCCGCGCCCAAGGAGTCGGACGACGAGCTCGACGTCGACGGCGATCTCGTCAAGGCCGCCATTGACCGCAACGCCCACACCAAGCGCGTTGTCAAGATGTTCGTCCTCTTCTTCGGCCTCTTGTTCCACGTACGCTCGCCCTCGCCGATGTGCTCTACCCTGGTGTAGATCGTGTGCTTACAGTGCCGGTCTCGTTGGCGCGTGTGTGTGCAGAACGTGTTCGTGGGCCTGGCGCTGGGCACGGCGGACAACGACCATGCGCTGTTCATCGCTATCGTCTTCCACCAGTTCTTCGAGGGTCTGGGCCTGGGTGCGCGCGTGGCGACGGCCAACCTGAAGCGATTCATCTCCATCCTCATCATCGACATCATCTTCGCCGCCTCGGCGCCCGTCGGTATCGGCATTGGCATCGGCGTCAAGTCCGCACTCGAGAACGACGACTACGCCTACAGTATCGTCGACGGCACTTTCCAGGCCTTGTCGGGCGGCATCCTGATCTACGTGGCGTTGGTTCACATGCTCCGAGGGTATACCGAGGTCGATATCAAGGGCGTGGCGCTGCACTGGCACAAGTACGCAATCCCCCATCAGATCTTCCACCGTGGTTTGGCCTCAGAGCTGACCACAGTGTCGATAAATCCACCAACGCAGGCTGAGCTCGTACCTGGGTATGCTCTTGGGCGCCGCCGCCATGGCGGTGATCGGCATTTGGGCCTAAGGGGGCCGCTGTACAGTTACCAGCTTCGTCTTGGCTGTGGGTGGATGGCACCAACGGTGCGTGAGTACTCACGCATACGACGGCGGGGCGGCACAACAAAGCAAATCTAGCGACGACCACCACCAAGCTCAGCGCCAGCATCTAACGAAAAAGAGGAGCAACAACACCAACGGGACAGCCCTCCAAAATACAAAACAGAGCTTCCCATGCAAAGGAAATTCGTTTTTCACTTGTTCTTTTTGACTTCGAAGAAGAAACGCAACATCTACGCAAATTTGGCGAGATTTGGCGATTGTGTTGAATTGAAGCAGTTGATTGAGGATGCGTCGCTGTACCGTCGGTATCCCTTGCCGTTTGCCTTTCTACGGGCAAAAAGCCACCCGATTGCAAGCATCGAGCAGGCCTGTGCTCCCCTCCGTCTCATTTTCTTCCGCCGCATCTCGATCCAGCCTCCGCCGGCTTCTTCCCTTGTCACCCGCCGCATCTCCTTGCCTCTCATCTTCCACTGCAAGCCGCTGGCACCGGCTCATTGCTGGTCGCCGGGTGTACACAAACGACGCTGCGGCCACGGACGCATCCCCTACCGAGGTGGGCCGGCTCACGCCAGCAGCAGCCGCAGAGCTCAGGCACCAGCTGGAGGCACGGGCCGAAGCGGGAGACGCCGAAGCGCAGTTCAGGTTGGGGGTGCTCCACTGCTTTGGCACGGGAGGTGGCGCCGGCGGCGGTTGCAGCAACCACAAGCAAGCGTTATCTGAGGAGGACTCTCCAGTCATCGACAAGGACAGCCTCGACTTCCTTATCGGCCCTGGTGCTGTCCTATCGTGTCATGAAGATGATGCTTATCGCTCACACGCTCACACGCACGACGGCACCACACCATAGGTTATGTGGTACCGAAGGCGGATGGAGAGAATACGCGCATCACCAACTGGAAGCAGTGGCTAAAGGTAAGTGTATCGCGGCACAGAAGCCTCGTCAGCAGAGAGTTGATGCATGTGTCTCTCCATGCAGGCCGAGCGACGGAAGCTGAAGGCATCACAGGACACCAGCGACAAAACCGAACAACCAGAAACGGCCGGCACAGGGCCCAACTATGCCCTGGCGGCCAAATGGTACCACACAGCTGCTTGAACGATTTGCAACTTGCATATGCTTACGTGCGTTCCATTCAGGTTCCACCAAAGGTAGGCTTACTCCATTCTGTAGCTGCGAGCCACCGCCGCTTCACCTCATGCTCCCATTTCCCCCATGGCAGCGCTCGTCAGGGTCATCCGCTTGCGCAGCATTTCGTACGTCTACTTCGGCCCAAATGGTCGTGTTCTTGCTAATCCTTCTCACTTGCCCACAACGTGAGCAGTTTGCCATGCAATTGATGCGCGGTACGCAGCGCCGCCATCCTTGCCGATGCCGCTTCTGCGTTTTGATCATCGTGCTTGTTGTAGGCATGGGTGTGGAGCAGGATGTGGAAGAGGCCATGAAGTGGCTTACCATGGCGGCGACCAGCGGAAACTCTTTGAGCCACTACGAGCTTGGTACTGTCATGGCCCATTGTGATCGCAGACCTCCTCGTGCTGCAACTGATTCGCTCAACGCAATGCTGCCAGGCCAAATGTACTATGACGGCTCACTTGTACCCAAGGACGAAGCCAAGGCCAACGAACACTTCGTGCGGGCTGCTGACCTGGATAACCCCAATGCTCAGTTCTGGATGGGTGCCTATTCCTCTAAACGCCCACCACCAACCGCCGCCCCGTACGCCAGCCACTCTGACTCGAGGGAATGCACCATCAGGCTATTGTTATCACCAGGGCTTACACGTTGAAGGCTCTGTGGAAAAAGGGCTCGAGTATCTGGAGAAGGCGGCTGGGCACAAGCACCCCGGAGCCCTCTATTACTTGGTATATATCTGTCGCATGAATTCGTGCCTGAATTTGCCTGTCCAGCCCTAACCACACGTTATGATTGGCGGTGCGCCTCACGACAGGGGATGATGTACCGTTCGGGCGAAGGGGTGCCCAAGGATGCGCAGGTTGGGACCTCCCCGCTTCCTCCCGAGAGGGGTGATGAACTCACTTTCATGTCTTGCCTTCACAGAAAATGCTGGCGTATCTGATCAGCTCTGCTGCCGAAGGTGAGGCCGAGGCCTCGTTTTGGTACGTACAGCGCTCTTCGTTGCTTCCGCAGCCGCTTGCGCTGACTATGTGATATCGCTCCACAATAAGTCTGGGAGACATTTACTACAACGGGAGCGACGCAGTCGAGGTGGACTACCCCAAGGCTCTGCAGCACTACCGAGAGGTACATGATCACCTGCTTTGCTTAGAGTGATATTGTGATGAAGCTGTTAACTAACCCTCCTGCGTTTGGCCTCAGGCGGCACGCAAAGGTCACGCCAATGCCATGTGCTGTGAGGTAAGTAAAACCCATATCGCTGGGGTGCAACCTGCTTGAGCGAGCCCTGCTGATGATTGCTCGTTCTCTTGCGTTAGGGTGTAATGCATTTTCACGGCTTGGGCACCGAGCAAAGCGACGAGAAGGCGTTTTACGCCTACCAGGCCGCTGCCCTGCAGAATCACCCTCACGCGTGCCGCAACTTGGTGCGCAATCGTTGCTCTCCTGTGCTCTTTCCACGCACTCTGACGCCAACACCTGTCCCCATGTACGCAGGCCTACATGTACCACCACGGCCGAGGCTGCGCCAAGTCAGAGGCGAACGCGGAGTACTTCCTGAAGCTGGCCAACCAACTCGAGAGCCAACAGACCTGATGCCCAAAACGATATAAAAATAGTTAAAAAAACAAAATGAATTTTTTCTTCGAATGTATTTGCAGCTTGGTGCATGATCGATTTTTATTCTCTGCGCGGAGATGGAGGCCAGCGGAAGCGGACCCGGCGGGTCTGCGCTTGTGGCGAGCCTCGGCGAGCAGCTGCATCTAATGCGAAAGGAACTCCTCTGTGTCATATGGTAGGGAATTGCTAGTGCATTAATCGTTCTGAATGGCCACCTCACCGATCCACCAATTTAGCAGAGACGTCATGAATGACCCTGCCAATTTGCCGTGCAATCATGTCTTCTGTAATGAGTGCATTATGGAGAGTCTCAAAGGTGAGTTCCTTCCCTCGCTTCTACGCTCCACGCCCCACTCACATTCACGTCGTGCCACAGTGCGCAAGGGCTGCCCCCTGTGCAAGGTACGCACGTAGTGGCAAATCTATATTGTTTGATTTATTTCTTATTAATTGCTGGGTGCGCAGACGGCCCACCAGCGGCGATCGGTCAAGAAGAACAATGTGCTGGGGAACGTGGTGGCCTGTTATCAGGCCATGGACGAGCTGGTCCACGGCGGCCCAAGTGCGAGTGGAACGCCTCGCGGCAGCGCTGCGTCCACGCCCAGCAAGTCTGCTCCTCGGCAGCTGCTGGTAGAGCACGGTGACGCAGAAGATAGCCCCTCACAGGCCACGCTTACCGTACGCACCCGACACCGAGCGTCTGCGTTGAGTGAGTGAACCTCATGATCTTGAATGATCACTTGTAGGAGATCGTGGAGCTAAAGAGACAGCTGAGAGACCAGGAGCGAGCCATCGGTACGTACACTGCAGCTCTACCTCTTGCTGCTGTCTTCTGTGTGACGATCGTGTGGCTGATTTGGAACACTACACCTTGCTCGTGATGACGCGTCGGGTTCAGCTGAAATCGACGCACTGTTGGCCGAAACTCACTACGCGGGCGCCGCACCGTCGGTGAATGGCAACGCGCGCGGCACCAAGAGAAGGAGTAGCAGCGCGTCCACTCCCACGAGCCAAGTCTTCGCCCACGCCAACGGCGCAACCAGCCCTAGCCCAACCAAACGCGCTCGAATCGACAAGGGGCAAGACATGGACGAAGAGCGAACGGCTGGAGGAGCAGAGGAGGTGGAGAAGGAGGTGAATGACAAGGAGCAGAACAATGAAGAGCAGGAGGCTGAAGAAGATCAGGAGAAACCGAGTGCCGACGCGACAAGCACAGGAAACGAGGGTGATAACAACATGGAAGAGGAGAAGGAGGAATCGGAGGAGGAACCAAAAGGCAAGAGGCGAACGAAGCAGAAGAGTCAGGAGAAGCAAGCAAGTGCCACGAAGAAGCCAAAGAAGAAGGACGCCAAGGAAACGAAGAGCTCACCCACGTCATCCGCAACCAAGTTCGTCCTACTGGGCACTGGCCTCGACGCACAGAAAACAGTACTTCACCCCTCCTGCTTGCAACCATGTAAGTTGGATTGTTTTCTGACTTTGTCTGGTGCGTGCGTTAGCGGAAGCTGCGGCGACTCGCCTCGAAGCACGGGGGCAAGGTGGTCAGTGACTTCACCAGCAATGTGACGCACGTCGTGACTCCCGACGAAAACCACACAGCCCGACGCACGCTGGTAATGCACACCACGCCGCCACCCCGTCTTCGCAGCAGTGTTAGTTGATACGCGAAGTCGTGGTTTGCTTCTCACAATGCAGAAGTTCATGCTGGGCCTGCTGAACGGTCTGTGGATCGTCAACTTTGCGTGTACGCGTGCGCCTCTCGCTTTTCCTTCCATTTGGGCGTGGTCTGAGAGCATCAGCGTTGTATGCGTGTCTCCAGGGGTTACGTCGTGCCTCGACGCCGGTAAGTACGTGAGCGAGGAGCCGTTTGAGGTCTCGAGTGACACCGTGGGCAAAGGTACGGCCTCCCGGCCGACCTTGTCTCCAATGGGCACCGTTCGTTGATCGTTCACGTGACGACATGGAGCAGGCGGACCAGCCAAGGGAAGGAAGTCCGCTGGTGGCAAGGCGCTGTTCGAGGGCTACTCCTTCTACCTGCACGGGAGCTTCCAGGCGCCCTCGCCCTCCAAGGACGACCTCAAGACCCTCATCACCACCGCGGGGGGCACCTTCCTCAGCCGCTCGCCGCCCTCGCCCAAGAAGGCCGCCGCCAAGCGGGGCAGGAAGAAAAAGAGCACCGAACCTGATGCACCTTCGGCCCCACCAGGTCCTATATCCTCACACCCGGCGGCAATGTGACGGTTATGCTGAGACTCACCGCGGTCTCGTCGTATGCGGTGTGTGTGCATAGTGGTGGCAGGAGTGGACGACGGTCGGACAGTGGTGCTGTGCGACGTGGGCTGCAGCGCCAAGCACGCCAAGGAGGCGCAGCAGATGTGCGGCCGGCGGCCGGTGTCGGTCCTGTGGCTGCTCGACTCGATCTCCCACTTTAAGCCGCAGGCTCTGGAAAGCTACATGCTTCTCAACGACGAGTAAACGGACTTTGAGTCTTTCCGCCTGATGGCGCTCAACAAGGCGATGTGGTGTGGTGGTTAGACCTGCTCCATTATGTTGATGAGGTTGTCGAGTCCCCACATGTAGCCGTCGTCATTCTCGACGCCTTCGTCCAGCGGGTAGACGTGCGCAAAATCGATCAGCCGCACATCGCACCGCACGTCGGCGTCGGTCTCGCTCTGCTGCTCGGGTTGGTCGCCCTCGTAGAGAAGGAGCAGCGATGTCGAGTACAGGCGGAGGGCGCCCTCCTTGCGCAGTGCCGTCCGAAGGTCCTCCAGCTTCTGCTTGATGCCGCGCAGGGCGCCGGCTCGCACCCCTCGGCCGTTGTTGAAGAACGAGGCCAGGTAGGGCACGATGTTGTCCTTGGTGACCTTCTTGCCCTCCTCCTTGTTCCGCTCGACGTAGGCGCCCTCAGCGGCGTCGAACACCTTCATGCCGCAAATCCTGAGGCCGAGCGTGCAGGTCGTGGTCGTCTCGGCCTGGAAAGGACACGACACACATACAAAAGCGTCAGTCAGGTGTGCGCGTCCACCACACACGAGCCCGCCGGAGCTGAGGATCCAACACACGCACCTTGAACTTCTCGTACTCGATCTTCTTGGGTGTGGCATCGTCGCCCCATTGCCGCATGCCCATTTTGATGTCCAAAAGGCACGGGTGGCGATAAACGGCGGTGAGGTCCTCCAGCACGATGTAGTCTGTGTTGTGTTGTGTTGTGTGCCACATCCAGCACAGCACGTGACGCACACAATGCCATTACTTGAATTTAGCTGAGAGGGATCCCACAAAACGACCAGAGAGCCAAGGGGGGCGAGCCGTACGGTGGACTTGGCCCGGGGGGTCGGCGGTGAGGTGGTGTTCGAGGTCGTGGTAGACCTTCTCGCTCCACGTCACCACCTCGTGCTGCTGCTGTTGGTTGTGAAGCGGTTCTCCCTCTTCTTCCCTCTGGGCTGAGGTCATGCGAACGACTTCGAGGAGCGCGTCCTTGGAGATGTGGAAGCAACCGAACCACCGCGGGACGAAGGCAGGGAGGAGGGTGCGTCCGGACCGGGCGAGGTCCCGATAGAACCACAGTTCTCTCCGTACGAGCGGTTTGCAGATTTTGGCGCCTTTGGCTTTGATTATGGCCCCGTGTCCGGCCACCTGGTGCGAGAACGTCTCCAGAAGGATCAGCCTTTGCTCGCCGCTGCATCCCGCCTCGGATTCTTTCGTCTCTTCATCGAGC
>CDFN01054127.1:0-21156 GCA_000826445.1 Acanthamoeba quina | reverse complement strand
CAGGACCTTGTGCACGACGCCGGTGATGCGGACTTGGCGCAAGGTCTCGGGCCAGCGGAAGAGGATGGCGGCCTTGGGGTTCTCCTCGAGCTGCCGCGCCTTAGGTCCGTCGTAGTTGGAGCAGAACACGAACCCTTGCTCGTCCCACATGTGGCACGTCACGTTCCTGCAAGGTTAACCACACGGGCCGTGAGCGCTCATCCTCAGCCTTCAGGTTGGGAAAAAGGAGGGGTTGTTGCCTGGACTGTGGTTGTCCATCAGCACCGCACGTGCTGAGGATCATGTTGTGCGCCCACGGGTTTGCTACCACGACCCCAAGTGAGCGTTGGTACCAACAAAAGTTGTGTTTTATTCGCTTATTAGTTATTTATTTACTAATAACAATTAATTGTTGGTACTGTCGTACGTGTGGCCAGAGCTTCGTCGTACCACTCGCGCCACATCTTCCACGGCGCGAGCGCCACACGTTCGCTCCCCTCCATCTTACTGTTGCTTTGAATTTAGTTAAAAATATCTTTTCCTTGAGAATTTCCATTCTTCCCTTTGCGGCCTTGGCAACCTGATAAACCCCGCCGGGCCAACGATCCCAACTGATCGAAATTTCATTTTTCAGAACAGGACAAAACCGGTAACGTGAGGCCCAAACGAGATGAAGGTGTCACTCTTTGTCTTGTCGCGTGTTGGTCCGAGGTCTTCCGCGTCCGCTTCTTCCGCTCCGCACAACACCGACTGACAGCCCAAACCTCCGGCCTGCGACCTTTTTTTCTTCACCCTCACGCCACCACTTCACCACCACCCGCGAAGGCACCCATCTATACGGCCCCTCGTATAGATCTTTCTCTCACCCGAAAAACAACTCTCTTGGTTCGTACCCGCCAGCCCAAGTCCCTTTTACGGTCACGCCAAAATAACCGTTAAAAAACGGCTGCAATAATACATAAAATTGAACTAAACAATAAAGACTGGGCCATCTCGGACAAGACTCGAGTGTCGCCATCTCCACTCTCTTGTTCCCCAATCCAGCCTTCATGATCGTAACTAATCTTTTTTTTGTTTATTTTTCGATTTGTTTTTATTTTTGGTCGACGCCTGTCGCTGCAGAAGACATGAAGGTCGTCGGACTCGCGGTGGCGTTGGTGGCGGTGCTGGTGGTGATGAGCTGCCTGGCCCCCAACTCTGGTGCCGAGGCCCAGAGCACCAGCTGGGACTTCCTGCTGCTCGTCCAGCAGTGGGGTCCGGGCGTGTGCGCCACCTCGCGCGGCAAGCAGTGCGTCATCCCGTCCTACGTGCGCTACTGGACTCTCCACGGCATGTGGCCCAACAACTTCGACGGCTCGTACGTTCCTTCTTCATCTCATTCATCCCTGCAAAGATTATAATCTTATTGTTCGTTCCCGGTGTGAGAAATCGGCCTTTTTTCTTATTGGCTCGTCATTATTCCTAATCCATTTGGAATTATCTGTTATTTTTTGTTTTTTGTTTTTTTGGGTTGTTTTTGAGCTAAATGAAATGTGTTGGGTGTAAATGCGTAGGTACCCCGCGAACTGTCCCGATTCGGAGTCGTTCAACATGCAGAGGCTCGAGCCCATCCGCAAGAGCCTGACCGCCTACTGGCCCACCCTGTACCCCAGCAACACCCTCGAGAGCTTCTGGGAGCACGAGTTCGAGAAGCACGGCACCTGCGCTGCTTCGGACCCCACCCTCGCGACCGGTACCGGTCCCTTTCAAGCAACGCGCTCTAGATCAGCCCTTTGTTGTGTTGGTCGTCATTGCTCACATTCCACCACCACCACCACCACTCGGGCAGAGCTGGCCTATTTCAACGCCACCCTGACGGCCCGCGCCACCTTCGATATTTCCGTCGCCTTCTCCAAGGCCGGCATCCAGCCCTCGTCCAACAAAGCCTACTCGGTACCCACTACAACACGCACCGCACGACACACAGCACACGCGCACCGCACGACACGCGCAGAGTGCTGATTTTCTTTTTCTTTTTCTTTTGTGATGTTTTTCAGATCGACACGATCAGCAACGCGATCCAGTCGGCCTACGGTGGTGTGCCCCTCGTGCAGTGCTCGCGCGAGAGCCGCCGCGTCCGTGGCCCCGAGGCCCTGACCTCGATCGGCTTCTGCATCTCGTCGAGCCTCACCATCATCGACTGCCCCACCAACATCATCCAGAAGGAGGGCTGCCACAACTACGACGATGGCGTCTACGTCCTGCCCTTCTAAAGCGTGTTTGATGGCTCCAAACCAAACAACACACGCACACGACACACTCGATGAAGGCTTCAAACGCGCACGCAACGCATACCCAACATGATTGATGCGTTCTCGCTGCCGCTCTTGGAGGAAGTCGGTGTGTGTTGTTTGTGAAGGGGTGTTGTCCTGTCTGTTATGTAGCAATAGAGTGTAATTTTTGTCGCCTCAGCGCAACAGTTAAACAGTTTGGGCCTGCACCAGTTGGAGGCAGGTGTGGTTCATCTGGTCGTAGTTGCGCACCGTGCCGCCCGAGTGCCGACCAACGGTGATGGCCTCCCACCCGCCCGACGAGCGGTGGAGGCAGCACATGATCACCGCTGACGAGGCGCCGGCGCTGCTGATGGCGTACTGGCACAGCTTCTGGGTGGGGTGTCGCTCATCGTAGATCGTCACGCCCGGGTTTCGAAACAGGGACAGGTTGCCACAGACGTAGGCGCTAAGCGCGAAGAAGAGGCGGTCGATGTGCTTCGGCACGGCATCGAGCTGGATGCGCATGTTGTGGTGGCCTGACCTCGCTTGCATCACATCGCCCGAATGGAGAATGCCGTCAGCCTTGCGCCTGCTGAAGTCCACAACGTCGACCAGGGTTTGACCCTGGTAGCGGAGGCAGCTGCCGTCGAGGTAGTCCGCCTGACTGCCGGGGAACGTCCAGTTGAGCGCGAAGATGACCTTGTTGATGTCGCTGTTCTTGAATTCGTAGAGCAGCACCAACAGGTGGAGGGTGGCCCCTGGGCCCACGTGGTAGTCCGCCAGCGAGCGTGGGCGCGACTCGGTCGTCGGAACCTGCGTTGCAACCATGCAGGCGGGTGCGTGAGTTGCTGGAGCGTGTGGGGTGTGTGGCGGGGCTGTGCACCAGCTCTTGGCCTTGAAACAGAAGCTTCTGTTTGCCAGGAACGACTCGTGTAGTGGTGAAGAGCTGCGCCTTGAGCTGGTCGATCGACATGTTGGCATTGTAGGCCACCTGGTGCTCGTCTCCATTGAGCATCACCACCTTGAGCACCTGGCCGGAGCCTGTGGCCGCCGCAGCTGTGGTTGCGTGCTGCGACAGCTGCAGGGGCTCGTCGAGGGTGGGCGACGGGTACATAGAGGCGTAGAGCTTTCGCAGGCCTTCCACCTCTTGCGGCGCGAGCTCGCACCCGGCGAGGCATGTAGCCGTCCCCTTGCCCTTGCCGAGGTGGTCAACAAGGCACTAATCGCATCAATGACAACGGGAAGAGGGAAAGATGAGATTGAATCAAATACTTCCCGGCTTGAATTGTGCGTTTGGGTAGTACCCTGAGGCAGTGAAAGGGCGGGTGGTCACACTCGGTGGCCCAGCGGTGTGGGAACTCGTGGGAGAGCTTTGGCTTGCGGCAGTGGTGGCACTCCATGGGGTTTTGCTTCGACTTCTTCTTTGCAGCGGTTGACAACAACGCAATATTATATTACCTTGTCCTGGACAACAGCAACTTCCACCGAACGGGGGCAACCAAACGGCCCCGGCCAAACAGGTTTGTATCCAAAGCCACACGCCACGCACAACTGATGGACACGGAAGAGGGTCCTGTAGGTACGTGGACAATCCAAATTCCACTTCAATCCTATGAATCGTATTGAATCATCTGTTATGGCTGAAGATTGATTGATTTTTTCGGCAGTTTCGATGGATTGTGGGCTGGCAGATGAATCCACCCCCACTCACGAACCCCCACCTCCCCAACTGCCCGCTAACGAGGAACCGCCCAAGATCGACATCGCTCCTTGCCCCAGCGCCGTGGTCATCCCCATCCTCGGCCCCGAAGGCGAGGCTGACGTCGACGGCGGCGCTGAGCTGCACATGGCGGAGTGGCACGAGCCAGAGGCCCTCGACACTCGAGACTACCAGCGCGACCACATACTGGTGTCTTTTCATGTGCTCTGCAGTCCGGAGGAGTTCAAGTCCGTCAACGTCGTTTGGGAGGAGAAGGGCTGCAAGCCCTGGCTCAGGCAGATGACGCTGCTGCCTGGCGGCTCTCACTGGGAGACCTCGATCACGGTGCGTCGGTCGGCCCTGTCGCACATCGACTACAAATTTCACTACTCGAGAAGGTCTTGGACACCGCTCTCCCGGGACATCAAGTCGCGCGCCTACGACTTACAACCGGGCCACCTCTACCACAAGGTCAACCAACCTACCAGGCCCAGCTACGGCGAGTTCCTGCAGCACGCCTTCAACGCTATACCCAACGACGAGAGGATCGACGCCCTCCTCGCGCTTCATCGCGACCTTAACACCTCGTTCTTCACCGACTCCAGCCACCACCCATTCCTGGAGCAGTTCAGTGCGGCGGGTCTTCACGGAGCCACTGACTCAGAGCAAGTGCTCTTCCTCGTGCTGCTCATCGGTAGGCCCCTGCTCGTGTTCGTGTACGCCTGTGTGCGCTGATCGGGTCGCTCACCTGTGTTGTGTGCAAAGCTCGTCTGTGTCCCCACTTGCTACGACAACGGGACCTCGTGGCATTGCTGTTACAGACTCTCTGGCGCCTGCCCGCACACGCACAACTTCCGCCTTCCATCCTGGACGTCGCGGCGAAGGCGTTTCGAGACCTGTTTCGGGCCGCAGTCGACATGCATCAGCCCGTGATGAGCATCTTCATGTGGGCGCCGGCACTTGCGGCCAGATTGCCGCTGCTGGTCGACCAGATCGATCCCAGCAAGGTGCGCGCGGCCGACCCGGTCGACTTCCGCGAGGCCATGGCCCTCGTTCGGAAGGTTCTAGCGGTGCCCGGCGTCGTCGACAACTCTCGTCGACTTGGCGAGGTGCTCATCTTCGCGGCTCCCGACCTTCCTTGCCTGTGCTCGCTCTGGGATCTTGCGAGTGTGCTGCGAGGGCGCAGTCGACACAGCAACCAGCTGGCGGACGTGTTCAAGGACCGAATGCGCCAACTCGCGAAGATTTCCCTGGGGGAGGTCGTCGCCGTGTACCGTAATCTCGGCCGCGGTGCCCAGGTAGAGCTCGAGAGTGAGTTCGCCGACTTGGTTCTCGACCACCTGGCGAACCAGTCGCACTCGGAAGACCTGGTGCATCACACAATCGAGTTCTCGCAGCTGTTGTCGCCACGTGGTGCCGAGAGCCTGAGCCAGAACCTCATGCGCTCCTCCACCCCGAGACATCGAGATCTCGTGCCGCTTCTCTTCGGGCCTCTCATCGTTCCTTCGCTCGAACATGCCGGGCTTGATGTCGTCTGCACCTTCTGGCTCGACCTCTGCATCAAGTCGGTACCCAAGACAAGGGCCCTGTCTGCGATCTTCAAGCAAGCCGCCGCCCTGCTGCAGGACCTTCACCCACAAGCCGACGCCACCGCCAGAATCCTGCGTTGGGTAAAGCTGTCCCTCTCCGATCTGCCCGTGGCCCAACTGCTTCATGGTCACGGCCACGCGGACGCGGCCGGTTCTGCCCGGCTCTCCGATTTATATTGTTCCGTCGCGCGCTCAACCTTGCGCAGCTGCAACTACCCAGCGGCGATCGACTACTTCAACAAGGTGAACGGATCCGCATCTGGACCGCTGCAGATCGTCAACCCGTACGCTCGCTTGCTCTTCCCTCTTTATGATGCCGCCGGCCTCACAAGCAATAGCCCATGAACGTGCTTGTCATTGCTCTTTGGCTCATGTTTATGGTGCGGCGGTTCAGGGTGATGGAGCAGCTCATCCTCCACGTGCTGGAGGCTGTGCCCAAGCCATCGAGCGTTCTGGAGGTCGTCGAGAGCGGTGGGTTCTGGTACAAGGTCCTTGCGGCCACGGGCTTGGTCGAGAAAGCGCAGCACCACCACCAGACCGCGGCCGTGCGGAGGGTCCTGGAGCAGTGGAACGCACAGTACAAGCTGGGCGATCTCACCATCGACTCGATCCGAGCGCTCAGGAAAGAGCGCGATCGTGCGCTGGTCAATCACCTCCGGGTGGTCCTCCCGGACGGGGGCTATGCGACCGAGAAGGACATCCAGGCCGCCCGCGCCCAGGTCGAAGATTTCAGTCGCCAGCTGATACTGCTCCAACAGCTCGTCGAACAATGCCGCCGCTTCGGCGCCATCGACGTCGAGCCCTACCAAGAGAAGCTTCGCGAGTGCAACGCCTCCTTCGGCACGTTCACCCTGGCCCAGCTAGCCACGGACAACCTGCTGGCACCGTTCTCCGCCCCCACGTACGCGGCTGCCCACATCTTGGAGCGATGGGAGGGCTCGGCGACGTTCCGCAACGTCGTAGCCACCTTTGTCGATGGGGGCAAGCGCGACCTCACCGTCGAGCAGGTCGCCGGCGGCCTGTACCCTGCTGCCGAGGCCAAGTACAAGCTCGAGTGCAAGAAGCTGGAGGAAGGGCTGGCCGACATTCTTGCCCAAGACGCGCGTCAGCTTTGGGCCCACGTCGCGCTGGATCGGATCGAGGCCGAGGCGGCCATCATGCGCCAGCAGCTAGGCGTCTATCTCACCCCTGTGGTGCTCGCCGCGCTCGGCCACCTAATCGCGCTGGAGGACAGGCAGCAACGCGTACGCCGCCTCATCGAAGTGTGGAAGCTGTTCGCGCCCGGCCAGTCCGATCCGCTCGAGGCTGAGATCGAGCGGGTGAGCCACAAGGAAGGCAGTGAGGACCTCCACAGTCTGCTCGATGTGCAGAAGGCCGGCACCGTCCTCTGCGACGTCCTCGCACCGGTCGCGCCAGATCTGTGGGAACTGATCACCGAGCTGGCCTCGTCCAAGGAGCTGGTGGGATTCGTCCGCGATCGGATGACGGAGGACTTCCGCAACCTCATCGACGCCGTCGAGGAGCACTCGGACCGCTTCATCCGCGAGGAGACCGTGTCGGGGCTCATCGACGTGCGCCGATTCCTGGGACACGTGCTAGACCTGCCTGCACAGGGTCCGATCCGCGACTTCACCTCCCAGCTGTGCCGTCACCTCCAGAACATACCGTCGGGCGTCATGGAGCAGCTCACAGTGCGGCTCCGCGACTGCAACGCCAACGTGCACGGGCTCAAGCGGCTCTTCTCGAGCGTGGCCAATCGGGGCGAGCTTACGAAGCAGATCGTGCTCGAGGTACTCGCGCAGGGTCGGATGCGGTTCTTCATCGAACCGCCAGCGCAGGAGTGCCAGGTCGAGGTGACCATTGGCGAGCGGACGCTCGGCAACGCTGAGCTGCAGGACCTGCGCAGCCGAGCGCTGCTGATCGTCAACTCCGAGAGACACGCTCAGTCTAAGCCTGTCGACCATGCCGGCGACCAAGCTCACACCGATCCAGCAGCGGCACCAGACGACCATGACGACCACGATGACCACGACCACGACGACCACGACGAGTCGCCGCCAGACACGCAGTTGCGGCAGCAGCTGCGCGCCTTCATCGACCTCGTGGAGCTGGCGCAGGAAATCTCGGCGTTGGCCTCCGATCTGTGCTTGCAGGGCCACTTCAACTTTGCTCGATTCCACTTCTCCCCGGACAAAGCCGATCACGCCGGCCTCGACTCGATCAAACAGCGCCTGTCGGACGGTCTCGCCGAGTGGAAGGACCTGCTCGACCAGACCCGGCGGTCATGCTACTACATGTGTTTCTTCTTCGCACACCAGCTCCGCGTGCTCGATGAGTGCTTCTCTCAGCCGAACCCCGCGCCGAACGCGCTGCAGGAGTTCTTCCACCTCCTGCGCTTCATCGATCCCTCGATCCCGTGCACCAAGAAGCTTTGCTGCGGCCGCTACACAGCCGGGTCGACCATTCGCGAGCGGCTCAACCAGCTTGCCGAGGAGCTCCGTCGGCTCTTTGCCGATCGCGCTCCTGCGCACAAGACGCTGCTCGGCAAGAGCTCCGCCATGGGCGCCTCCTCGGCCGCACTCCTCGGCGACTGTGAGGTGCAGCCAGGCCGGCTGTTCCTCGCCACCACGCAGAAGGCCCACATGCTGCACGTCGTGACGTCGCTCTACCTCAGCTCCGGAGCCTACCCGTGGCCCTCGCACCTGCTCTTCTGCACGGCCGAGACCCAGTGGGAGGAGCTGCACCTGCTGCTCATGCGCTGCTTCTTCGCCGCGGAATCGAGCAAGTTTGGCGAGGGCCTCTTCTGCATCGCCAACATCGAGGCCCTGGACTTTGGGCTCCAGAGCCAGCTGGTAGACGCCATGCACGAGCTCTCTCGCGAAGCATCCGCGTCGTCGTCGTCGTCATCATCACGTCATCGGCTAGCCCTGGTCTGCTGCAAGGAGGGCAGCAAGCGCCACCACATCGTCGAGGAGTTTGCGGATCACGTGCGGGCCACCGCCGGGGTGACTGATGACACCCTCCAGAAGCTCCTCCGCGCCAACTGCCCGCCCGTGCACACCGTGACCTCTGACCTGCCCGGGGCGGGCAAGACCGAGTCGGCCAAGGCCGTGGCGTTCGGTCGGAAGCTGGGCTCGCTCTCGGTCTCGGTCGCCGGACCGATCACCCGCGCGCAGCTCCTCGACAAGCTCAAGGCCGCCCGTCCGCGGGCCGACGAGGCACTGCACATCGACATCGGGGCCGGCGTCGACGGCGAGATGCTCAACACGTTCCTCTTCGAGCTGCTCCTGACCGAGATGGTCACCGCGGGCACCACTTTCTACTATCTGCGGCCGCCGCTGGTGCTCCTTGAGGTGGCCAACGCGGCGAGCAACGACCTGGTCAACAGCGTGCCCATCTGTTTCCTCTTTCCTCACCAACACCTGCGCTGCACCGTCGATCGGGTCGTCGTCAGCCAGGAGCCGACCAGCCCCATGCAAGTGGTCTGCCAGTTCCTGCACGCGCTGTCGGTCGGAACGCTCAACAAACGTGATCTCATCTTCGACGGCGCCCGCGCCAACGCCGCCGCGCTCCCCGCCGACCGATGCCGTGAGCTGCTGCAGCAGCATTTCTTCGCCAAGGGCAAGGGCGACCTGTCGTTCACCATCATGACGGTCTTCCTCAACATCCTCTCGCTCCAGCTGCGCAGCTTCTCGCGCAGCTACTACTTCACCGTGGCCAACCTCCAGGCCATGATCGGACCCAACGACGTGCGCCAGCTAGCCGTCACGTCCCTCATGGAGGCCTGCCTCGAGTTCACCACGCGATCGGTGACCACCTGCCGCGAGGAGCAGACCCGGAGCCTCACCACCGCCGGCTCGGCGAGCCTGCAGATGGCCGAGCGCATGGTCAGAATGACGCGATGGGACGACAGCAATCACCTGGTGGTGCTCTTCAACCGCCAGAACGCGCACACGATCAGCGTGCTGTTCCGCTCGCTCGACATGGTGCCCGCTGACGTCATCCGCCTCCTCAAGAGCCAGGCGGCACTCGGCCATGCGGGACCTCTAGCCGGCCAGGGCGAAGCGCTCCTGGCCAAGCTGGAACGGATCACGCGAGTACAAGCGCAGGCCGCCGCAGACTATCCGCCCTACGCGCTCACGTCGGACAACCTGCTCAAGATGGTGCTCATCTACCAGCGCATCCAGGCCTGGATGCCGGTGGTGCTGATGGGCGAGACCGGGTGCGGCAAGACCAGCCTGGTCAATTTCCTCGCGCAAGTAGTGGGGATACCGTTCCGCTGTCTGAACGTGCACGCCGGCACTACCGCAGCCGCGATCGAGCAGTTCGTCGCCGAGGCCGAGGAGGAGTTGAGGCGCGATGCATCGACCAAGGCCGTGCCCGGCCGGGTGTGGCTGTTCTTCGACGAGATCAACACCTCGGAGCACATCGGCCTCATCAACGACATCGTGTGCCACCGACTGCTGCGAAGCCGGCCGATCCACCCCGGCATCTCGCTGCTCGCGGCATGCAACCCCTATCGACTGCGCGGCAAGCAGACCCGCACGGCGGGCCTCGCGGGCAGGGTGCAGAGCGACGATCAGTCGCGCCTGGTATACCGGGTCCACCCGCTGCCCGAGACGATGATGGACTACGTCTGGGACTTTGGCTCGCTCGAGCCCCAGGCCGAGCGGTTCTACATCAGCTCGATCGTCGGTAGTCTTCTGGGCGCTGGGAAGTGGCCGCGCCAGCACCACGAGCTGCTCGTGTCGCTGCTTTCGATCTCGCAGAGCTTCGTGCGGCAGCGGGAGACCGACTGGAGCGTGAGCCTGCGCGACGTGCGGCGGTGCATCGGACTGGTCGAGTGGTTCGGCGAGCACCAGGTGTGCGTCCAGCCAAAGCGAAAATCGGGGCTCGTCGCAGAGTTCGTCGGCTGGGTGGCTGGCCGGCCCACCCGAGTCGACGTCACTCCGCCGCTGCGGGCCATGATCCTGGCGCTGGCCCACTGCTACCACTGCCGATTCGCCGACCACGACGTGCGCAAGGAGTACCGAGCACGGATCGCTCACGAGATGCAGCAGCACCACCTCACCGGCTTCAGCGAGGAGAGCTTCGCGGCGGTGCTCGATGCCGAGCAGCGGGCCTACCTCAACCTGATGGAGCTCCGCCCGGGCACGGCGCTGAACGGCGCGCTGCTCGAGAACGTGTTCGTCGTGCTGGTCTGCATCATCAACCGCATCCCGGTCTTCCTCGTGGGCAAGCCCGGCTGCAGCAAGTCGCTCTCGCTGCAGCTCATCAACGCCAACCTCCGCGGGCCGGACTCCAAGAGCGAGTACTTTAGGCGGCTGCCGTCGGTCTACATGGTCTCCTACCAGGGCTCGGAGTCGTCGACATCCGAGGGCATCAGCGCCGTGTTCCAGAAGGCCCAGAAGTACCGCGAGCACAATGCCGCCGACCACAGCAACGTAATCCCCGTCGTGCTGCTGGACGAGGTGGGGCTCGCCGAGGCGTCCAAGTACAACCCGCTCAAGGTGCTCCACAGCCTGCTCGAGCCGGGCTACCCCAAGGAGCGGCCCGACGTCGCTGTCGTGGGCATCTCCAACTGGTCGCTCGACGCGGCCAAGATGAACCGCGCCATCCATCTCTCGCGGCCGGAGCCGGACGTCGAAGACCTGTTCGAGACCGGGCGCTCGATCCAGCAACTGCCTGAACACGACTTCGCCTCGGCCAGGCTCATTCGCGCGCTGGCCAAGGCCTACCACGACTACTACCGCACCCAGAGCCGCCCCAACTTCCATGGTCTGCGCGACTACTACTCTCTGGTCAAGTGTCTCACCCAGCGCTCCGGAGGGTGGCGACAGCTCGAGGTCTCCGAGCTCGTCGACGCGCTGGCCCGCAACTTTGGTGGGCTGCCCGCGCAGATGAACCGCATCCAGGAGATCTTCGTGAACAGTGTGCAATCGCAGGCCGGGCTGCAGGACCTGAGCCCGCCGCCGGTGGTCGAGCTCATCGAAGCCAACCTGCGCGACGTGGAGGCTCGTCACCTGATGCTCATCACCGAGGGCGAGTCGGCCATCAACATCCTCGGCGGGCTGCTGCGCTCGCGCGAGCCCATCGTCATCTACGGAAGCCACTACCCCGATGACCAGACCGAGCACTACAGCTACCGCATCCTCAGCAGGATCATCCTCTGCATGGAGACTGGCAAGGTGCTTGATTTCTTCTTCTTTTCCTAATTTCTGTTCAGGGTGTTGTTGACCTTAATTGTGTTGTTTCCGTAGTGTCTGATTCTCAAGGACCTGGAGCACATCTACGGGAGCCTCTACGACATGCTCAACCAGAACTACACGGTGGTGGGCAGCAAGCGCAACTGCCGCATCGCGCTCGGGGCCTTCAGCAACCCGATGTGCCACGTTCACCAGGACTTCCGCTGCATCGTCCTCGTCGACCAGGCCAAGCTTGATCAGGCCGACCCGCCGTTCCTGAACCGCTTCGAAAAGCAGCTGCTCACCTACGATTCGATCATGGGCCACCGCCAGAAGGCCCTCGCGCAGCAGCTCGGCGAGTGGGCTCGCTCCTTCGCCACCATCTGGCGAGAGGGCCGAAAGCTCAACTTCAGCGAAGCCGACGCCTTCATCGGCTTCGGGGAGGGCACCCTGGCATCGCTCGTCCTCAAGCACATGCGACAGAACGAAAAGCGTCCCGCAGCGTCTGTCGAAATCTACGGCGACGACACCGACGACGCGGCCGTCCTCCTCCAATGCCAGCGTGACCTCATCAACGTGTGCCCCGTGGATGCCATCTTGCGCTGCCACCTCTCACAGCTCGCACGAGACGCCCCGGAGCAGGTCGAGCTGGCCCGTGACATCTACTTTCGACAGCAGGCGCACACGGACTTCGTCTCGTTCCTCGAGCACGCACTCACCGCCCACGAGTCGCACGACGACGTGATCCTCGACCACAGCGACGAGCTCACGTCCCCGGCCGCCCACGCCTCGGGCGGCGGCGGTGTCAAGGTGCTGGTCAACACCTTTGCCAACATCCACGTGGACCTGGGCCTGTCGCCGGAGGATCACCCCCACGTGCTGCTCAAGCCGGGCACCTTCACGTCGGAGCGCGACCTTAACACGCACATCCGCGAGTTCTGGCGGGCCTCGTCGAGCGCGACGCTGCTGGTGATCCAGTGCGACCTCGAGATGGACGCCGAGTACCTGCAGCTGGCCAAGTTCGCCGTGGACCAGCACGCCGCCGAGTATGTGAAGAATGCGCCGATCGACCAAAAGAAGAAGCACGTGTGCATCCTCATCCACACCGACCGCACCTCGGCGCTCAGTCGACGACGGCTGCCCTTCAACTTCCTCTCCGGCTGGCAGCTGGCCACAGTCGACGTCCTGGAGCGGCAGGACCAGCCCCTCACCTCGCTCCTCGACTGCACCCTCCCGCAACTCCTTCGGCGGAACAGCGACGGCGACGGCGAGCGCTACGCCTTCCGCCGAATCCTCGTCGATAGCCTGTACTGGTGCTTCTGCGCCATCCGCTACCCGGCCAACCAGGAATCGCTGGCCCGGGTACGACGCCTGGTGCGCGAGATCGCCCAGTCGCCGGAGATGCAAGCCTGCATTGAGGAGCGGGTCTTCGTGTGGATCGCCGAGAACGTCGAGAATGCCGGGCGCGACTGGTGCCTGCATGTCGCCTGCGATCGACAGCGCCTGACCCTGGCTCACACGCTCCGCGAGGCCATCCACCAGTACGTGGTCGACATGGTGCGCCGGCCCACGGCCATGCTTCTGTGCTGCCTCGAACGCCAATCGGCCCTGACCACGTTCTTCGATTGCGCCGCGGAGCCGGAGCTCCTCCAGCTCTGGCGCGAGTTCTTCGTCGACCCCGACGTCACCGACATTCGCGCGATGGTCCCGGCCACCGCGCCCGAGGCCTATCCCATCGACCCGGTGGCCGTGTTGCCGGGCCGCACGCTCAAGTTCCCCTTCAGCGCGCACCTCTTCGCGCGCCTCGAGACCTTGCGCCAGCTCTTCCTCGACGACCTCCTCCAACTGGCGATGGACGACGACGATCAGGTAACGCTGCGCGACCTCCGCGCCCGCTACCGCGAGTTGGCCGCGTGCGCCGTGCCCCCCAAGGCGGCACAGCTCCTGGTGCAGCACGCCGCGCGTTATCTGGACGACTTCATCCTGCTGGCCGACGTCGGCCGCGAGCTTGGATCCGACCACCAGATGGCCGCCGCCCGGTGGCTGCTGGCCTCGTTCGGCCTCAGCGGTGACGATGGCGACGATGGCCAAGCCAACAGCCCGCTCGACTGTCACATAGTCTGGTGGGAGCACTCGGCCAAGATCGCGGCCATGTCGCGCGTGCTCGCGGCCCTTGCCTCGGTGACGGGCAGCCTCGACGACCTGCTGGCGACGCCGTCGAGCTCGAGCGGTTTGGGGGTGCGCAATACGGCGAACGACCGACTCCTCGTCGCCCGTGCTTGCGTCGAATTTCTGCCGCGCAAGCGTGTGGTGGACCACTTCGGCGGTTCGGTCCAGGAGTGGAGACGCGCGGCGAGCGCAGTGCTCTCCCACGCCAGCAAGGGCCGCGAGCCCCCGCAGCTCATGCACGTGCTGCGCGTCTTTGCCGACCTCAGCGCGCTGGTCCCCTTGGCTGAGCCCGGCGCCGGGCTCGACGTCCAGCTCTTCGAGCTCGCCGAAGTGGCTTACGTTGAGCGCGAGGGCCTGCTCGCCTCGCGCGAAGTCTTTGGTCGAGTGATGCAGATCGTCGCCGGCCTCACGAGCTCAACCGCCGCTCCGCCTGGTGCGACCTACGTCGCCCTCCACTTCCAGCGTCTCTTCCTCGCACGGTGCCTCGACTGCGCCCACGACTCGCCGCTGATCCCCGACATGCTGGCCAGCTTGCCCATCGCCTCGGCCGCCGCCGCAGCTGCCGCGGGCACCGGTGCGTCGTCGTCGTTCATGGCGCCCGTGCTCGTTCGCCTGTTGGCTTCGGCCGAAGACTGCCTCGCCCCCGCCTCTCTCTTCGACCTCCTGTGCTCCACCCACACCGACGCCGGCAGCGGCAGCAGCAACAACGTCTGGCTGGAGGCGATCGCGGGGTGGATCGACGCGCACGGGCCGCACTCCCCGGAGGCCACCTTCTGCTGCGATGTCCTGCACCAGCACTTCGCGCCCGACTTCACCGCGCTCGTCGGTTGGACGCCCACCGCTGGCGGTTCGACGCACGATGACTGCGACTACGATGACGAGATGGTGGTCACGGATGATCTGGCTGAGGCCGAGGCGGAGACAACCGAGCAGCGCGCCATCATCATGGAGTACCTGGAAGGTGCCCTTCAGACGCTCTTCGACGCCAAGCCGAGCGCCTTCCAACTGGTCCTGGCCGTGGCCTTCCTGCGCGGACTCCTGGCCTTCATTGCCACCCACTTGGAAGACGAAGGCGACGACGGCGACGACGAAGACTACGACGGCGAAGGTGAGGACGAAGACGCGGTTCATCCAAAGAAGTCGCTCGACGAAGACCACCCGGTGGTGGGCCGATTGCGCAACCTCTTCGTCGAGCCGCACGACCGGGCGTTCGCGATGCAGGTCTACCTGCTCAAGCGCCTGCGCCTCTCGCGCTCCCTCCAGGAGGTGCGCAGCGTGTGCGTCCGACGGCGCCGGCTGCTCCCCTCGCTCGACGGCCTGCCGTGGGAGGTCAAGACCGACTCCCCGCTGGGCTTCAACCCGTTCGCGCGCCTGGGCCTCGGTCCCGACGACCCCGAGGGTCCCGACGACCACTATCGGCGGTCCGAGGAGCTGCTGCTGCGCCTGTGCCTGGTGCAGCGGGAGGGGTCGCAGCTGCTGGCCTTTCTCGATGACCAGGCGGCCCGCAAGGGCGGACCCGAACCGCGCGCCGTCGCATCACTGCTGGGCGCGGTGGGCCACCACATCTACCTCCTCAACGCCCGCCGCGGGGCAGAGCTGCCCAGCTCCCACAAGATCGCGCGCGACTGGCTGCTGGAGCATCTGCCCGCGCGGCTGCCCGCCAATGCGTGGCGCGTGGGCCAGGCCCTCCTGCTCAACAAGGGCGCCGCCTTTCATTTGAACAGCGGCTCCTCCTCGCGCGACCTGCACCTCCGCGCCGTCTTGGCTCACCTGCTCCTTACCTGCGCCGTTCCTGCACCCACCACCACCGGCGGCGGCGTCTCGCTCCTCCGCCAGTGCATCACCGATCTGGCCGCCGTCGCCCGGTCGTTCGTGCCGGCCATGCCCTCGGACGAGGTATCGGCTGTGCTGCGCGGCATGGGCGAGGCCGTGACCCGCTACGCCTGCGCGTGCGGCTACGTCTACGTGGTGGCCAACTGCGGGGCCACGATGCAGCTTTCGACCTGCCCAGCGTGCCGGGGGGCGATTGGCGGCGCCTCGCACCGCGCGCTGCCCCACCAGCGCCGTCTCGACTCGCGGCCCCAATCGGGGGCCGACCTGCGGGCCGCGGCCCCATCGCAGCGGGGCTACGTCGCCGAATCGGAGGAGGCCCTGCGCTCGCTTCACCACTCGGCCCGCGAGCTGCCTCCTCTCGCCTACCGGGCCGTCCATCTGCTGGTTCACGCGGCCCTGCTGGTTGGGCTCGACACGGGCCTCACCACCACCACGACAACCATCCCCTCCGTGCCGGCTCTGATGCGGATCGTGGAGGGCGACTGGGCCGCGCTGAGGCAGCTCCTTAACTGCACCGACGAGGAGCTGGGCATCGGCCTGCACTGCCTCGTGGAGCGGCTTCTTGGCGATCGCGCCCTGCCCGCCGGACCGCTCACAACCGAGCAGCTGCGGATCGACTGGGAGCGGTGCGCCGCGACCGCCGTCGGCCAGATCTTCGGCAATTTCACGCCTCGGCCGCGGCCTACCTGGCCGGTCAGCAGGGTGCCGGCACCGGCGGTGGGCTCAACCTGCTCGAGGCCGAGATTGAGGAGCGGGTCGAGCTGGCCACCAACGACGACTACCGCCTAAAGTTCCTGCCCACCCTGTTCCGGGTCACGCTGCCCAACACCTACGATAGCCTCAAGGCCGCCGCCCACACCGCCGGTGGCGACCAGGCGCCGCGATTCCTGCAGCTGCTGTTCGGCATGGAGGAGCGGTTGGAGCAGCTGGCCCATCTGCTGCCGCTGGTGGCCTGGACCTCGTTCGTGTCGGCCCGACTGCGGTACAAGGTCACCCGCAAGCACGCGCGCGAGACCACCATCGCCCAGTTCATTGCTGAGGCCGGCGGCAGCGGCGCCGGCGCCGGTCCGGTGGCGGCGCAGTACCGCGAGTTCGAGCAGGCGTGGAACGCGGTGCGGCCGAATGTGACCCGGCTGGGCTGTCGCGAGCTGACGATGCCCCACATGTCGGACGCGCTGTCGATCTCGCACTGCTGCGTCGAGCCCACGGACGAGGGCGCCTACGTGTGCGCCGCCTTTGAATTCCTGGCCGCCCTGCAGAACGATTTCCTGGATCGCGTGCTCCAGCTCGCCGCCGAGGGCCACGCGGCGCTCAAGCACCTCGAGCCGCAGAACGGCGTGGGCGGGATTCGATCGGTCAACGTGCAGGACGTGGACCGGACCCACGTCGTGCGCTACCAGTGGCCCGAGCGGGTGCTCCTCTTCGCCGAGCACGATCTGCGCTACGGCCACGGCCGGGAGCTGCGCTACGACATGGCCAAGATCGAGGCCGAGCTGGCCCAGCTGTTCGTCTACGGCAAGGCCCACATCGCCACCCACGCGCTCGACCAGTTCAGCTTCCACGCCGAGCTGCCCCATACCGTTGGCGACACCCTGCGCGAGGTGCGCAAGCTCGTACCGCAGGAGCCCCTGCCCGACCACCACCGCCAGCAGATCGGCGATGCCGTCGTGCAGCAGGAAGTGGTCGCCGGCGTCCTGGGCCTGCTGGGCGTGCTGCTCTCCTTTGTCAAGCGCACCAGCGGCCAGCCCACGCGGTCCCTCGAGAACTACTGCCGCGAGTGGGGCCTGGACGCCGGCCTGGTGGCGCTGCTCCGCCGACACGGCCCGCTCATGTCCGCCCTCACGCTGGCCCACGTGACCGCCCTCTACGAGGCCATCGAGGAGCGGGCGGCCGACAAGCTCGTGCGCTCGCTCGACGCCCAGTACGCGACGCCGCTCGACGACCGCCTGCGCCACTGCCTGCGCGAGCTCATGAAGCGCTTGCCGCCCGCGAGCGTCGTGCAGGCGCTTCAGCGCTGCGTCGTGCGCTACATCGCCTGCGACGACGCTGGAGGCGGCTCAGCGGCGGCCAACCCCGGCATACCGCTCAACATGTACCTGGCGGAAGCCGACGGCGCGCCGTCGTCGCTGTGGCCGGAGCTGCCTGCGACTGCGGCCGCGGTCAATCTGGCGGAGCTGCTGCCGGACGGCCTCTTGGCGGCCCACATCGCGACCGCACTCCACTTCGCGACAAAGCTGCTTGCAGAGCGTACGCCGGCGCCCAAGAGCGCCGCAACCGCCGCGGCCACCCGAGCTCGGCTGCAGACGACCAGGCGGAAGAAGTTTGGCGGCGACGCAAGCTGAGCAGCACGCCACCCACCAATGTGTCCAAATGGTGAAAGCTTGCTTTCCTTCCTTTCCCTTTGGGTTCATTCAACAATCACTCAGCCAGGCATTCTCCTGGCGGATGATCTCCTCCTCTTCGGGCGTGAAGTCGTTCTCGATGCCCAAGGCCTCCCTGATCTGCTCGGGCGTCTTGCCCTTGATCATGTTGGCGAAAAAGGTGCAGATGACCTCCATGAGGGGCTTGACGTCCAGGTAGTTGGCCGCCATGAGAAGCAGGAGGAGAGGGGACAGCCCGTCTTCGGTCGAGATGACCCGCTCGCAGAACCGCTCGTCGCGAGCTTCAATGTTGGGGTTGGTGGCTGGTTCTGGCTCGGGGGCGAAAATGGACGGGGGTCGGGCGGCGGCAGCCTGGGCGTCGAGGTGTTGGGCGAGCCACTGGAGGAGCATGGCAAAGGTGCTCGAGTCGACGTTGGGCAGGGGGATCTTCGTGTCTTCCCCCTCTTCTTGCTCCAAGTCGTTCATCATGTTCTGGAGGGTGCCGCAGAGAGGGACGAACCGAGGATCCACCTCGAAGTCGACGTCGTCGCCAGTGGTGATGATAAGCGTGGCCCCGTTCATTTGATGTATCTTACTTTTCGCCACTTGAATTCCTCTCAGTAGTCTAAAGAACACTTACCTAAAAAGCAATGCTCCAAAAACCCTTTTTCGGTCAATCACTTCACTAAACTACGGAGCCTCTACGACAGGCTCAACCAGAACTTCTCGGTCGTGGTGGGCAGCAAGCGCAACTGCCGGGACCGCGCTCGGGGTGCCATGGCAAGGAGATGGTGGAGCACCTACTCCAGAATCTGACGACACCACCCGAATTCCTGGTTAGTCCGCACCACGAGAAAGTCGACCAACAGGTGCGCACCTTTTGGATCTCGGGCGGGAAGTGCGGCTTGTGGGCAGCCGCGCAGGTCATGCAGAAGCGTTTGGCGTAGAAGAGGCTGCACTGCTTCCCCTGGCAGACGTCTGCTCGGGCACCCCCCACCCCCACCACCACCATCATCGTCGTCACACCTCGACATCGCCTCTTCTTGGCCCAAGGCAGTGCTGGGTTGGTACCATCGCCGCACTGGCTGCACTTGGCGCCCAGGAACAGGGCCGCCTGCTGCTGTTGGTGCTGCTGCGGGCTCGGAAACGGATCGCGCATCACATAGGCCTCCTCCAAGAACCTGAGGACCACCATCAGTGCTCCTCGCACGTACATGCCACCACCGGTCGCGCGTGGCGGCAGCCAGAGAAATTTGGGGGGGACAGGTACACAAGCAGGGGAGCAAAGGGTGGTTTGTGGCCGAAGAAGTCGTAGTGCCACTCCTGCCCGCACTGACGGCAGGTGAAGTGCCCGCCACGCGGGGGTCCTGCCTTGGCTGCTGCCGCTGCCGTAGGCCCTGGGGCACCTCGGCTCACAGCTTCCATTTGTTTGTCTAAATACGGAGAAAATGGAAGGAAATGTTTTGCTGTACAGCTTTTCTTTCTATTTTCTTAGGACGACGAAAACAATTCCGTCGAACCGAGGCCCTCCCTCGTCTTAGACCCTCAGCCCTCGGAACATACTGGCCAGTTCTTGCTCGACAGCCGAGCACTCCAGCCCGCTCGTGCATCGCTGGCACAGATTACGCAGGTGCGGCTTCTTGGGTACTACTTCCTCTTCCTCTTCCTCTTCATTCTTCTTCTTGTACTCAGCCCTGTGCGGATACGCCACCCCCATACAGCTCTTGCATTGCTGTTCCACCCCCACAACCCACCTTTCAGTCAATCTTCTTCATCTTCATCTTCAGCCGTGGTGCTTCTCAAGAGTTGTAGTTGCGTAGTGGGTGGGTACCTGGTAATTCACACAGTAGGCGTGGGCACTAGTCCAGTTGAGACCGCAGTCAGGGCACGTGAAGTGGGCCAGCAGCGGGCCCCGCTTTTCGCGGTGTATGTTGAGGCGAAACTGAGCTCCCGTCTTCAGGTCGCAGTCGGGGCACCGGTAGCGTTCGTCCTCCGTGTCCACCTTCGAATGGTGGCCGTGGTGCTGTTGGTACAGTCCCGTGCGTTGGTGGCGCCTGAAGTTGGATAGTGTTTGCATCGTAGTCGAGAGAGTTATAAGCTTGTAAGCTTGGCCAGACCCCTTTTATCTGCTACGATGTAACAAAGGTTGGGATTGGCCATTGCGCCAACCGTAACAAACTCATTTGAAACTTTCGTAAGATTTTGGTAAAAATTTCAGCGAACAAGGGAGCTACTGGTGTTGGCTGTTGGCCTCCTCGTCCCCTCCGTCATCGGCCTCGTCTTCGCTGACAGACTCGCCGCGGGCTCTGCGCTCCTCGCGCTCGCGCTCCCGTTTGGCCTTCTCCAGCCGCGCCAGGACTTCGCGCCGCTCGCGCTCGGCCCGCTCGCGCATGCGCACCTCGTACGGGTCGACGAACACTGCGCGCGTCCAGTCCTTGAAGTGGGCCGTGAACTCGGGCGGCTCCTGGCCCTCCGCCACCTCGACCACCTCGCGCTTCTTCAGCGGCGGCAGCTGCTGGGCGCCGGCTGCCGGCTGCTGGCTGCGTCGCTGGAGGCTCGCGCGCGACAGCAGGAAGCTGGCGTACTGCGCCGCGACGTGGCGGGCGCCGACGCGCAGGGTCTCGCCGATGTCGTTGCCCATCCACAGGTGGAGTGGCTGCTGCAGGTCGTCGGCGCGCCCGCTGTCGAGCAGGTAGACGGCGCCCGAGGCCAGGTCCTTCTGCCCGTAGTCCACCACCTCGGCCGCCTTGAACTGGCCGCCGCCCTCAAAGTAGAATCGGCACAGCCGCGCCGCCGATGGCTGGCCCGCGCCCGCGCCGCTGCTGACAGCACCGTTGGCGGTGGTGGCGGCGGTCTGGCGGTGGAGCGGGACGTCGTCGCAGCCGAGGGTCATCCAGAAGTCGGCATCCTCGCCCTTCTCCTCGGCGACGATGATCTCGAGCTCCTTGTTCTCGGTCTCCTCCTCGGTGTGGCCCAGCACGTTGACGTACTCCATGAGCGCGTCGCGCGTGGTCTTGGGCGAGTGCGCACCGTGCCACACGAACAGCTTCTTCTCCAGCTCCGGCATACCTGCGCGCACGACACGACACG